>PCFV01000240.1:0-40872 GCA_002812785.1 Phytophthora litchii | reverse complement strand
TACCAGATACTCTTATCCTACAATAACACCTGCAGAACTCGACAAGAAACAGAATGATGGCAAGGTGTGAGAATACATGCCAGATCAATAAAACGAGATCAAACCCTCGAATTTGACCGAAATCTTCGTGAATTGAGCACAACTGCCATTTATCCTCACACGCTTTTATAGACAGCATCTCCGCGCAGTAGTGTGAAGTGTTAGTGGAGGATCAGTGGACGGTAGCAACATCACTTTCTGCTTGCTCTGTCAAGGATTATTCTCAATACATCACACTAGTCTACCGATTGAAGCAGTAGTTTTGTATTGAATGGTAGTTGGTGACAATACAGGCGGTGGCATGGTTGGTAGCGTCGTGATATCATCTAACAGCGCATATTCTCTTTCATGACCACTCGAAGGACCTATGCAGGTCGTCCACCACACCACCAACTTGGAGATTCAAACACTGTCATGTTTCACGATTGTGCATTGCGTGCCATTCGGTGTATTGATGCACAACACTGAGCTATGAGCTGTAGTGCATTCAGATCCTACGACCTAACACGGTGTTCAACACCCGACAATTACGTCACCGTCCTCCCACCACCAGCAATGAAACCCTCGTCAAAAGTTTGGTGTGCTTTGGTGCTGGTGTTCCAAGCAGACGGTCTTGAGAACCGGAATCGAGGTGCGACCATGGACTCATATCATGCTGTTTCCCGTACCTGCTGTCAAATTACACTTCAAGTGCTCCAATTGTGTATGATTGCTCGGTTGAAGCTGATCATTTTACTCGTTAGAAGCTGCGATACATCTAGGTTGACGTGAACGCCGTACAAACCGACAGCTTAGATTGACATAGCAGCCTGGCAAGCACCGTACCAGTACCGTGAGATAGCAGAACTCGACGCGCTGCTCATCGTAACTCGAAATGAGACGACTCCCGACCAACACGTGGGTGGCAAGAGGTGCACACTGCCGCCGGTAGAGGCGAAAGAGAGTCGTGCTTCAAGCACAGACGACCCAGCGAAAATGCTGCATCTTCCACGCGGCTCGTGGCTCTCAGGGGATTTTAGCGTTTCCACTCGGCGTCCGTGTCGAGCTCTCCTTCGCTGCGTGCCTGGGATCGGCAGCCATGGCCGGGCGCTTCGTCATGGAGCGGGTTGTCAACCGATTTCGTTGAACGCTTCCGTTCAGTCTCTCGAGCGGCTTCTTCCGACCAGCGTCAGGAGTGGCTGCTAAAGAATTCGACGCAAAAAGTCAAGAAGATGGATCAAACTTGGAAACCACTTTCTTGATGGTTAGATTACTACTGGTACATACTATCTGACTTGTTCTGAAGGAATACGCCTATGCTCGCATCGTGATCTCGTGGATCTTCTCGACGAGTTTAATAGGCGCAGACAAACCGAGGTAGCGCACAACCATAGCCGGCAGATTGCCGCCCAGATCCATGTGAGCAATCACACTCATCTCGCACATGTTGGGTTTGGTCGGGTGGGGCGTCACCACGTAGCCAGAGATGTGAATGGTCGCGCGCACATAGCCCTTGCGTTCGGGCACGTACTCGACCGAGCGAGTAGCGATGAGGATGCGGCCGCTGGCCTCCTCACGGTACGTGGACACAACAGAGAAGTCACGAGCCGCAGTGAACATGACGGACTTGGCGGTCACACGGCGCACCTCGGACGCATCGCTGAGCTTCTCCATGGTCTTCACTTCCTTGGTCATCTCGTCAAACTTGGGCACCATATCGCAGCGCATGAGGATGTGTGCGGCCTTGTCGGCGCTGACGTGGAGCATGCCCGTGGTCTTCATTGTGTACCACTCGCTGCCAGCCACTTCACCGTAGACGACCTGAATGCCCTTGTTGCTCGGGCCGTCGCGCCAGCCATTGGGCAGCACGTCGGCGCCCTCGTAGCGCAGCAGAAGCTTGGCAATGCTGTCCTCCTCGAAGGCCTGGATGTTGGCGCGCACGGCCGCGATGGGCGCGGGGATGGCGAAGGTCAGCGCCGACTCGGACTCGGCCACAGGCGTCTCCTGCGGGGCGCCCTGCTTGGTCTCCACGCCGCCGCGTGTGATCTCTACGGTGCTCTCAAAGGCCATTGTGTCTGGGGAATGCGGTGCTTTCTTGCTCGGCAAATTCGGGAATGACAGTTCCTGACAGGTGCGAGGCTGAGGCGCTAAGTGCGCAACCATTGGCTTCTATTTCCGCCCTGCGATACGCACCAGGATTACGCGTGCAAACCTGTCGAGAGGGATAGTCTATGCTGTTAGGCAGGTTTATCGACAAGATGCTGAGACACGACGCGCAGATGATGCGATCCAGTTTTAGCTCCGAATTACTCGGAATTACTTAGTAAGTATATTGCTGTTTGAAGGCCCCGCGCTTAGAGTCAAATTTCGACTGTTGCTAGCGCTTGGACAGGCCCAGAGAAGATCGGACATTCTCGCAGTGTGTAGCGCCAAACAGCAGCCGGAGTCTCAGTTGACAGCCGCAGCAAAAAATATGTTGTGGCTGAGGACGCAGCTAGCAAAATTTGCTTCGGCTGCGAGTGAGACTGCGATGTTTCCGAGCAGATGGCGAGCTGTGGCAAGATCTGGACTTGTTACAAGACATTGAATCGCTACAGTACAGCACCGCATTGCTGCGCATTGTTTGCAATTTTCCGCGGGTATATCGCGAGACCTGCTTTTAGCCTCCGAATTACCATGACCAACACTCTCGCTCGAAGGCATTAGCTAACGCGCCTGTTTACGCTCCACAACACACTGACTTCAGGCGCCAGGCTGAGGACAAGGACTTCACGGACCATGAATCATGGAGGAGATTGAGTTGCTGCTGCGTGGTGTACGCTTTCGAGGCGCTGACACTGTCAGTGACAGCAGTGAGATTGCTTGCGGCAATTTCGTACCCATGCTTGCCGTCGCATAAGCTGCAACGCGGCAGGATATTGTGTGTCCCAAGGACTTAATTATGGGACGCGATTACGGTCACTGCTTGCGCGCAGATCAGCGACTTATGGAGAGTCCCACCATCACAGCCGACCACCAGTGAGCTCTGTGCGAAATGCTCCTGTCTTACCTGCACCGGATAGTACGAGTCGTAGACTTTGACTTCCTTGCGTCCGAGACCACCTATACAGCGATGGTCGTTAATGGAGACATACACTTCCGACTGCGTCTCACGTAGGTTACTTTCAACGCTAGCGAAACGCCGATAAAATCGTCAACTTTGGACGAGTGCTCACAGCATTTGAGCACTGCAGCGACTTCCGCGACTTGATATAAATAGCTCTAAAGGCAAGCAGTCACGGAGTGGGATTTGCGAAGTTGGGGGCGTAAGCTGCAACTTGCCATCATCAAGAACACTTTGGCAACTCTGGCTTCTCGCAAATCGCCCATGTCATCCCGACCAAGCAGTCTGCACTCTGTCGTTGACAACGCACAGCGCAGACCAAAAGCGTTGAACACATTCCAGTTTGAACAAAACCTTGTGGCGATTTGATCAAGGGCTTCAACGACCATGACATTCGTCCTATCCAGCCGAACACTGAAGAGCAGTTCTGCATAGCCAGCTGACCCCATTAATGATTGCGCTAGCCGCACCTCCGACCAATGTGTCGTTCCCTTCACGCGAGGCGCTGCTCACGCATGTACGGGATTTCGGCGCTGTCCACGGGTACGTCGTTGTGATTCAGAAATCCAACGTGCCTCGTGGCCAGCTCTGGCTGCGCTGCGACCTCGGCGCTTCCAGCCGTCGACGCCGTAGCCAACACAGCGATTGCCCGTTTCAAATGTACGCACGACGGACTTCCAGCGGTAAATGGACGCTCAAGGTGCAGAACGCGACGCACAATCACGAGGCTGAGCCGCTGGTGCTGCATCCAGTGGCATGCCGGCTATTGCCAGAGCACAAGCGACTTGTACGCGAACTCACGGACGACGGATTGCGACCTGCTCGCATTTTGGAGATACTCAAGGAACGATTCCCAGGGAAACCCTTCAAGGTGCAGGAGATCTACAACGCGCGTAACTCCATCCGTAGAGAAAGACTGGCAGGACACATGGTGTTTGCTGAAGATGAAAACCATGAGGCTGGTGAGACGACTGCAGTCCCTGTCTTGCCGTCTGTGGCAATGCAGACAGTGGAAAGTGGCAATGACCTGAAGAGCATACTGCACGAAGTGTGGGAACGGATGAGCGATCGATTTGCCAAATGGAGGCCGGAGGTGCAGCGTGATTTCGCACAAGAGTTAGAACACTTGATGGAGACTTGTAGCAAGCAGAACGACAGTTTGAGCGGAGGTACTGAGACCAGAACAGCGATTTACAGTGAGTCTGTAGCTGCTGAGCTCGGAGATTTTACTGAAGGACAGGAAGCGGTAGCAGACGCATTCCTCCGTGGCAACTTGACTGTCAACGCTAACGACATTGAATTTGAAGAGCCGATGGCGCTACCATCGCCTCCTATTGAGCTAGCACAGGTTTCGTTGTCTACATTAACACGAGCTACTGAAAAATGTGATAGGCGAGGAGGTTAGTGGTGACGATAAAGCACCTTGATAAGACGAACATTGACACAATTCAATGAGATTTACAGCGATAAGATCAATTCTTTGGACATGTTGTAACCTCGCTGCCGTCTTCTCTATCTTTTGAGGTGCTTGCGCTTGATGTTGTCCATCCAATTCAGCTGATCGAGCGAAACCTCTCCGCTAAGCGCATGAACAAATAGCCGCGGCGTTTTGTCGTTCTCATCGTCCTCATTGGTACCCTCTTTCATGAAGAAAGAGGTGCGCATAGCGTCGTCCTTGGCGCTGTCCATGTTGATCTTACCGGACGAAGCAGAAGTTGGTGCCACAGCTCCCTCTTGAGCGCGAAGCTCACCGGTGAAGACCGCGTAATCCTCATCAAGCTGATCCATTTCGCTACTGGTAAACTCACACCCTTTTCCGATAGTGACCTTTGTCCCGTGCAGCTCTACATCGATCGGCGCTGCTGGTTGAAGTGAAACATGGACATCACCAGCAACGAGAATGCTGCTAGAAACATCGTTCGTCCACGAGTCGAAGTGTGCTACAACGCTGCACTTGTCTCCACTGTCTTCGACTTCCAAAGCTCCAGTGACGCTGTCCACTTCTACTCGTCCAAGTCCTTCCCCAGAGACACGAAGATATCCGTGAACATTGCCGACACGCAGCATGGACTCTCCACTCTGGTTTGTCGACACAATGTTGCACGTCGGCGCGTAGATCGCTCCAAACTCTGATCCTGATGTTGCTCCCTTGCCTAACTTTACCTCAGCCTTACTTGCCATGAGTCTCTTGCAATTCACACCTTCATTAGCCTCCAGCCTCACCGTTTCACCCTCCACCAGCGCTCTCACGTCAACTCTCCCTCCATTGGTCTTGAGACTCACAGTCTTGCCTCGCACCTTGTTCACCTCAATGTCTCCACGTCCTACAACAACTTTGACATCTCCTTCCACTTTATCCTGCAGCTTGACGCTGCCATTGGCCACCGCCACGTTGAGATCAACCGTGTGAGGGAGTAACAGCTGCACTGTAGCGTCCGACACTTCTGCTGCGCTCTTCTTGGCGATACGCAGCTTTCTAACGCTCTCTCCGCCTTTGTCAGTCTCTTCTTCAATGGAAAACAGCGTCTGAACGTCCAGTGCATTGCCTGACGCTGTGATTAAGCGCAACGCAAAGTCTTGTGCACTCAGGACAGGGACGATCTCTACATTCGTCCGCGCTGCATCCGCCGCTTGGAACTGCACACGACTCTGGTGTGCCAATTGCGAGAGTGAGAGTGAAACCTCCGTCTGCACGGTCGAAGCACTAGACACGTAGCGCTGTCGGACAGGCAGCGACAGCGACAGCAGACGGCGATGCAGCATGACCGTCGAACGTCTAATTTTATAACTAATATCAAAAGAGAGAAACTAATGTGGACCACGCAGAATGCTGCTCGTCCACTTTTGTGTGTGCCACATCCTCCGCCCATGTATGTAGTCCACATAATCACAGCTACTGGCGCAGCTTCGCCCTCATTATCGCTAGCGTCGGCCTCTTCCCCTCGTCTTCAGCCATGCGTCCGATCCTGCTCAAGGGCCACTCCCGGTCGCTGACCATGATCAAGTACAACCGCGAGGGCGACTTGCTGTTCTCTTGCTCCAAGGACCACACGCCCAATCTCTGGTACAGCGACACAGGCGAGCGTATCGGCACGTACGTCGGGCACTCGGGAGCTGTGTGGGCTTGTGACGTGAGTTACCACTCGGAGCGTCTGCTCACAGCCGCAGCCGACGCTACTGTGAAGCTCTGGGACGTGCAGACGGGTGAAGAACTCTTCTCGTTCCCCCACACGGGCCCAGCGCGCAGTGTCAACTTCAGTACGGGCGACAAGTTTTTCGTGTCAGTAGCCGACAAGTTCTCGGACCGACCGGCATCTGTCTACGTGTACAAACTGGCCGAGGATGTGGCACAACAAAGTGCGGAGCCTGTGCTCACTATCACGAACCCTCATGGACAAGATGTCCGCATTACTGGAGCCTACTGGATGCCACTGAACAAGGCCATTATGACCACGGGTGGAGATGGCTCCATCAAGTTGTTCGACCCACAGACGGGAGAGCTCATTGAGAGCCACAATGTCCACACGGGAGAGATCACTAATGTGGCCTTTAATAAGACCAAGACATTGGCTATTACGTCGTCCAAGGACAACACGGCCAAGCTGCTTGATGTGGAGACCATGAAGGTGTTGAAGGTGTACGAGACAGACCGTCCCGTTAACTCGGCGGCTATTTCACCTATCAAGGAGCACGTTGTGCTCGGTGGTGGTCAGGAAGCTATGAGTGTCACGACCACGTCGGGTCGTGTGGGTAAGTTTGAAGCACGTTTCTTCCACATGGTCTTCCAGGAGGAATTTGGTCGTGTTAAGGGACACTTCGGACCCATCAATACCATTGCCTTCCACCCCAATGGAAAGAGCTACGCGTCCGGTGCGGAAGATGGTTACGTGCGACTTCACCACTTCGACAACGACTACCTCAAGCTCGATGTCCAGAAGTAAAATGCGCGCTCGAAACAGACAGGTAGACAGACAGGTGGGGAGATTGACGACGTTGGACGAGATTTTGGGCGTGAGATACCAGCAGAGCGTTTGCAGACAGCAGATTGCAACCACAGATGCAACGTACAGGTTAGAGCGCTCCACGTTTGTCGCCGTAGGTAGTTTTAATGCAGCCATTTGTTACTCTTCAGTCTTCGTCTTCCGTTGAAGCCATATCGGATTTGCAAGGTGAGCCAAAATTATCAGACTACCTGCTTTCTTATCCTGATGAGCTCAGTGGCGCTGACAAGTTCCAGAGGGAGTTGACGGTTGACGGCATCTTGTCGTTGAGGATGTGAAACGTTGAGATCGCTGGCGCTTCACCGCTTTCGACGACCACTTCGAAATCGACTAGCTACTAAGCAACTCGCTGTGCTTTAGCAACAATGGAGGAGGCCATGCACTTCTTGGACGAGCTCAAGGACAAGTACCTCCACCAGGTCGAGCAGGCAATGTACGTTGACTTGTATGAACTACAGATGCATGCAGATGGACTGATTTGAGTGTGATTCACATAGTGAGGACTGGGACTACCAGGACTTCTCGCCGGACAAACGGTGTGCACTGCTTGAGAATGCAGAAGAACACAATGCTCGTGATGAACCGGAGAGCCCTACGATCAAGCTTATTTCGAAGTCGGTGCGCAAGGCTTGGGTGGGTCTAACGCCAGACGCTGAGCTTGAGAAGTGAGTCGAGAACTACTTTCCATTTCATTTACTTTGGTGGCTAACTCGTGTCTCTAATGGTTACAGCTTTGACTATGCCGCCGACGTTCTTGGCTACGAGGCTAAGCTCGTTGCTGTGTGCACGCCACCAGGTGGTATTCAGGGCATTCCAGATGCAGACAGTGTGCAGCGGCTCCTTGCGCAGATTCCGCGTCTCGACCCGGTCAATGTCACTGCTGCATTTGTTTCGCGGCTGAAGGATGGCGATGGTCAGCAAGTCTGGCAGGTGCGCGCGAAGGCGATCGTATTGATGCAAATGCTGGTGGAGATTAAGCCATTTGCAGGGCGTTATATTCCGGCCTTCGCTGGCAACGGTTCCCTACTTCAGCAGCTTGACACTCTTCGAACTGGTACACACAAGCAAGTGATCCGCGAGGGTGCACGCAAGTTGCTGTCGTTGATTCGTTCGAACGGCTCCAACCCAGCTTTCATTCCGAAGGGACCGACAGTGAAGCCTCACGTTCGCCACGTGCAGATCGGTAACAAACAGAAGAAGGCCGGCAAACCTACTCCAATCCAGCAGCAATCGTCCAAGCACATGTCGCCGGGTAAATTGGCAGTAAACAAGGTTTTCAGACCGGAGCTTGTCATGTCAAAGAGCACTGCCCTGCTTGTTCAGGGTCAACACCCGAGCCCATCGCTGGTTGTGAGCCCAAAGGTATCTCTAGCAGTTCAAGCTTCGTGGAGACGTCGCAACAGTGTGACGAAGTCTGATCACGAGGATGAAAACCTCATGCCATACCAGAAAATTCAGCCGACAGTAGCTCCCAAAGACATTAGGAGTTCGTGGGTCTATGGTGGTCCTCCAGGTGGAATGGCTCGGCAGTCTTCCATCACTTCAAGTTCGAGCTCACGATTCGACAGCGGCAGAATCAGTGCCTTCTCCTTTGTCCACTAAGACACGAAAGCTGGAGGCTGGCTTAGTAGCATAAGTCGCAAATAATATGCAACTTCATTACCATTTCCATCCTTCTTAATATTTTTAGAGGAATTCCTAGTATTAGTTTGTCCTCGTTGGTATTTATTTGACGAAATGGATAGAAAACGCTCCAAGAAGTCTGCAGGTCGTCGTAAAGCTTCTGAAGTGACGACTAATCCAACATTTCGACGCGAAGGAAGCTGGAAGCAGAGATCTCCAAGTGTGTTATGGCTCAAACTCAACTTTACGATCAAAACTGCGCGTTTACAAACTCTCAAAAGGCAAAAGTATCAGCATTTACAAGAAGAAGCATTGCTCAAAGCTCGAGGTTTACTCCAAAATTGGGAGGATGGTGTAGTTTTGACTGAAGACTTGTACAGTCGAGCTCGAAGTGAACACGAAGCTCAAGAAATTCTGAACTATACTCCGGAAGCACTTGCACTGCGTTTCAGTCTTCGAAATCATCCTGATGTTATTGATGGAGTCAAGCAGCTTTGGTCTATCGAGCTTCCTCGTGATGAAATGGGTTGTATCAACCGGCAAGGTTATGCTTCATTATTCCGTCGCGTTGGACGCAGTCTTGAGCCCGATGCAAGTAAGCGACGTCTTCGTCGTATGGAGAAAACAATTCAAGAAGATTGGGTTCGAGACAGCAAAGGTGAGTCCATGATGAGCTTCTCTAATTTCTTCGATAGTGTTTTCGAGTTGGCAGATCTCTGGTGTGAGACCATCGATGTTGATGAGTACATTGCTTTTCTTCGGAGGTTGGTGCTGCGAGTGAGTACAATGAGAAATGACAAAGGGAAGAGATTGTTACGTTCTCTCAAGCATATCAAGGCAATTGACGACGATGAAGAATCCTCTTCAGACGAAGAACCAACATCAGAAGTAGATGACGAAGAAGAGCTCCCAAGTGAAGGTGATTCAGACGAGGACGACGATGATGAAAATGTACAAGTACAGTTGCCGCCTCCAGTGACACCTATCCATTCGGTGGGGTTCATAGCGACTAAAGCTTTGCATATTTGGCACACCAAGACCCCACCAAGCAGTGCTGGAACACGTTCTAACACTTCAGAACCAGAGGAAGACCGACCTCGGTCACGAGAGCGACGCGCAAGTGTTATCACACTTGGAGATTTCACTTTAGGAAGTTTTGGTGGCATTGGCAGCAATGACAATGAGGCAGGACCAAAGACACCTACGGGACTGCGAGTGTCAAGCGCAAAATCTCGAGTATCATCCGCGAAAGCGCCTTTGGCAAGTGTACGCGAAAACACCAATGCAACTAACACAGAAGACAATGGAGGAGTAGATGCTTTGGTGGCTATGCACCGCTTACGATCAGCACAACTGCGAGGTCCGGTTGTAGTCGAAGATGCTACGATGAACAACACGATTAGCAAGACGAATGTTAGCTTACCTATTCAGCAGAGGCAACAACGACCTGCAAAAGACTTTAAAGGAGCGCTTGGAACCCCTAAGACAGGAATTGGCGTTGGCAGCGTGAGTATGGATGGTCTTCCAACTTCAGATAGACTGCAAAGTCCTTTGACACGGTCCACACCTCAGATAAAATCGACAGGAGGACTGAAGGAAGGTACGATCGAAAATGTTGATTCAGCTCAAGTTGGTTCTGGTGGTGCACGAAGGACAATGTTGTCTTCATCAAGTAAAATGAAGCAAAAGAAGGACAAAACATCGACTGACATTGTTTTTGATGGCGAACCCCAAGCCAACAAAAACAATAAGCGCATCGAAGCACTAGGAGCAACCTCATCCAGCACCACAAGTACAGTGGGTAAAACTGTGATTCGGAGAGAGAATGCTGCTGAACACGAAAACTCGTTGTCACTATCATCAAACGACAACCAGTCCGGCTCACATGCTCCACGCGAGTACGTTTCTGGTTCGGGTTTCGACAGTTCAGGTGCTAGGACCAAAGACAACTCGGTCACTAGTATTCACAAGAAAGCGGAGCTTCTACCTGTAAATCCAACGTTGCCATTCTACACATTTGATGAAGATGTATCACCTGCTAAGCGCTTACTACCACCTATGCAAGATGACACTGGTGGTCGTGGTCGAAGTAAAGCTTACAATGATAGCAGTAAAGGACGTCAACAACGCAATGCCGGCCACGATGGAGGTCAGGGGCTAGACTTCACAGACAGCTACAAAACTACAGGATATTTGACCGGAAGTCTACAAGCTGAAATTTTGTCTCGCTCTGGATGGAGTGTTGCAGGTTCTCACAATACAAACGCGCGCTCATTGCAACAAGGTGCCGTACCGCTATGGTCTCCTCTATCTGGAAAAGAATCCAAGTCTCAGACTAGACGCAGAACGAGCAAACAAGGTTCAAAACGAACGAAAAAACTGGCTACGGATGATGAATATGGCGATGGAACAGTATCTCCATGGGATACAGAGTTTGATGATGACAACGACCTTGCTAGAGCAGTTCCTCATTCTGATAAACATCAAGATCATCATATAGATTGTGGTTTGGCTACCCCAGTATCTCCAACTGCTTCCAAGGTGCAGCCACCAAAGAAACTTGATCCTACGTTCGTCCCCGAGCTCATAACACTTAGCGTGTCGTCATCCATGGTCCCTCCAGAGCCACTTTCAAATGTTTCGGAGCTCACCACATTACCGCAAGAGTATCATGAGCTCGTTTTGGGTGGTTCAGCGTATAAAGGACTCAGCAGAACCGTAAGTGCTCCCGTAACCTTGGCATCACCGACTTCTATACAGCCTCGAGAGGTTCACCCAGGCAAAACAATGTCGCGGGAGCCTCAATGGATGTTGCATGGAGCTTCAAAACCATCTCAAGCTCTTTTAGAGGACGGACTTGAGGGTCGAACCCTGGCAAGTTCGCCACGACCTGTACGCACAGCACTCACAGCACTCACATCGAAGCGACCTCGTCGAGAACGGGATGTTGACGATGAAGAGAATATTGGATTGTGTCCTCGCTTTGTGGAACACCTCGAATCCCATGGAGATCGAGCTGCTACTGCACCTTCACCGCATTTCCGCACCGACAAGTTGAAGCCTCGGTGTACGTGCAATGAATACCAAGACGATGAAGTTGTAAAAAACCATGGCAAGCCATATCACTGTCCCCAGCACGGAGGTAGCAACAACAACTGGCAAGAGAATGATGAAGAGTATATTCCACTAGAACAAGAAGCGGAGGTGTCTTCGCATATTGAAGACGTGACGATGATTGTAAATGCTACTCGCGGACTTGTCCTTCGTCCTGGTACTATGGATCGGCTAGCTGCAAAACGAGCAAGATATAAGCAACAAGCTACACGATCGGAAATGATGCGTCGTCGTTGCCAATATACCTTTGCAAAGCATCTGGACTAGCGAATTCCTACTTGATGTTGGGGTATACGTACTGCTGCACAAACGAGTGACCATCGATACTCCTAACAAGCTCATCGCACGAGTAATTGCCATTTGAACCGCACACGTCTTCCACAACGCGGTCTACATCTTCTGCTGCTACGAGTGGGTCCCCGAAGAAACTCGCAACAGCAGTTAACGTTGTCAATGCAAATTTCAGTCCGTCATGTGATAACCCACCCTCAAGTCCAGCTGAACTGTCAGCAGCACTTGCAAATTGCAATGCAGCCTCAAGTTTCACGTCAAGTGGACCACGGAGCAACACTGAGACGCCAATAAGGAATTGTATCGCGAGGACTCGTTCATCACCAGTGTGATCCAGCAACGTGAACAACCGGTCGAATATCGCGCGATCTGACGCAGCAAAGTTGACGCTATTCAATGCCTCTTCAAACTCTTCAGAGCTCAGGTCTGCTTCTCGAGACGACAGATTTCCCTCCTCCTCTGAGCTACCAGAACACCAGATAGCTTGCAGTGCCTGGAGCTGTACCAAAGTGACTAAAATCGAATCAACTCAACATAAGCAGAAAACTCCATTCATCACTCAAAGTATCGAGGAATCACGCACACTGAGTTATCTCGGCGACAGCAGCGACAGCCAACGGGCTGTCTTTGTATTCGTTTCCTTCCACGGGCTGCGAGATTGTAATACCCATAGCTGTAAACTGAGCCTTCTAACGAGATGCACGACGCTCCAGTCAAGGGTCACTTTTAACGCCCAAACTAAAGTTACGGTCGAGTTCCTGGACTCTAGCAGGTAAAGACCAATGCATTGTGTAATGCAACACACATCTACATGTTCGCTTCCTCGAACGCTTTGAGGATTTGCAGCGAGAGTGTCGAGTTGCTCACCAGAGGATCTTTACTCATGAAAGATGGCTACATCAACTTCAACTTGGGTCATAGTAAAACCAAGTTATTATCGTATCAACCAATCGGTGAGCAGGGCGTCCTCGAACCGTTACGTCAGGAACGACCGAAGCTGCTCACTCACCAAAGCTAAATGTGAAGCTCACAAGCTCAAGCCGGAGTATTTTCACAGCGATAGCGCTGACTGTGAATTCTTATCTAGCGAGATCCCTTGGGCGAGTCGGTGTTGCAGTCGCGGTCGGTTTTCAGTAGGAAGCTGTCGTTTTTCGACAAGTCTCGAGTGTCACCAGCCACCACAAGATCAGCAGCATTGACTTGTCGTCGTGGTGAGATCCGCCACGTGCACGTGCGGCCCATGAAAAACAATGTAGGAGCCACCTCAGCCGCGGTGGCCGCGACGGAACCCCGTGTAGCTTTCCTCAACGACAGAGACGCCAACCAGCAGCTTATCACAACGCATCAGTATGCACGCAACGTCATGGTTACGTCAAAGTACACAGCAATGAGCTTCGTGCCCAAGACTATCTTCGAGTTCTTCCGTGTCGTAGCAAACGTCTACTTCCTCCTCATCTCACTATTACAGGTACAGTTCTCTCGCTTGAATGTTCATGGTGACAGTTTGTGCTGACGTCTTGTGTAGTTGGCGACGCCGTGGTCACCGACAAATCGGTTCACAACAGCAGGACCGCTATTATTTGTCCTCTTAGTAACGATGGTAAAGCAGGGAAGCGAGGATTTCAAGCGCCATCAGGCAGACGAAAAGCAGAATTGCCGGACTTGTCGGGTAAGACTCTTCTTACAGCCTAGGCTTTACTGTCTAGACACTGATGAAGGCTTTGTTTCTTGCAGATCATCAATTCAGGAGGCCAGACAGAGATGATTGCATGGCAGGATTTACAAGTTGGGCAGCTCGTGTGTGTGGAGAATCACGAGGAATTACCCGCTGATGTGGTGATTCTAGCTACGTCTGAGGAGGAAGGGAGGTGTTTTATTGAGACGTCGAACCTGGATGGAGAGACCAATCTCAAGCGTCGAATAGCTGTCAAACCCACTGCACAGCTCGTAGGTTGGCGTGAACTACATGGAGATCCTCTCTCGCAAGAATCAGTGTGTGCTTCAGCTGTACGTCGATTGCGTGGATCGGTAGAACACGAGCAACCAAACAATCAGCTCTATACTTTTACAGGCCGATTATTACTCCGCGAGGGCGATCGAGGGGAGACAGCAGTTCCTTTAGGCCCAGAGAACCTGTTACTTCGCGGTTGTAGTCTCCGAAGTTGTGCTTTTGTCGTTGGTCTCGTGATTTTTACGGGTAGTGAGACCAAACTACTGCAAAATTCTCGCGCGGCGCCATCCAAGCAGAGCAAACTCTACCGCACAGCTAATCGATGCATGCTGTTGATCTTCACCACCATGTTTGGACTCTGTCTAGCGAGTGCGATTGCTGCGGCATATTGGAGTAAGGATTACGCTAGCCGGGCATGGTATCTGCCATTTATCACGAAAGCGGACCAAGCCGACGACTTTATCGTCAACTTCTTCACGTTTCTCATCCTGTACAATAACCTTGTGCCAATCTCGCTGTATGTGTCGCTCGATATTATCAAGGTATTGCAAGCTAACAGGATAATGGGAGACTCAAAGATGATGTTTGAAGGCACTCACGCTGTAGCGCGAACTTCAGAACTCAATGAGGAGTTAGGTCAGGTTGAATATGTCTTCAGTGACAAGACTGGTACTCTCACTTGCAACGTTATGGAGTTTCGCAAGTGCTCTATCGGTGGTATTTCGTATGGCTTTGGTACCACCGAAATTGGCCGAGCTGTGGCTGCTTTAGCTAGTGGAAGTGGTCCTTCGACCTCCTCTCTTACGAAGGCGGTGCCAGCCAAAACAAAGGTGAATCCGATGCTTAGAGCTTCTAGTGGTAGAAGTGGTTTGAGACTTAATATCGACTCTACAGATGACATCCGTGATAGTGTACCAGCACATCCCGTTCGAGCCGAAGAAGGTGGTGATCCGAAAGATGCTCAAGTTCACTTCGACCCTAGCATTCACTTCGATGATCCAGGTTTACTACGAGCTTTGTACGCTGGTGGCAAACAAAGTGAACTCATTCATGAGTTTCTCACATTATTATCAATTTGCCACACTGTGATTCCCGAGACAGACTCCAAGACAGGTGCTGTTGCTTATCGTGCGTCTTCACCTGATGAAGAAGCCTTAGTGAAGGCTGCCAAGTGCTTGGGCTACAACTTCGTGGCTCCTGCACCCCTCATGAAAGTTGAAATCTCATGCAAGCCATCGTTGCTTCCGCCCATTACCGATAAAACACAGCAGAAGCATGTTTCTCTGAGACCTACTACCAAATGCCATACCATTGTAAACGTGAACGAGTTCAATTCGACACGTAAGCGAATGTCTGTCGTGGCAATAAATGAGGAGACCCACCAGTATGTATTGTACTGCAAAGGTGCCGATAACATGATGCTTGAACGTGCAGCTGTGGGGAAAAATGATAGTGACAATGCTGCTCACGCTAAACTAGTTGGCCATCTCAAAAATTATGCGCGTGAAGGACTACGAACACTTGTATTAGGTCGTCGTGTGCTAAGTGAAAAAGAGTACAAAGCGTACAATGAAGCGTACATGACAGCTTCAACTGCTTTAGACGATCGCGAAGCGAAGCTGGATGTATGTGCCGAGTTGATTGAGAGAGATATGCAGCTACTAGGTGTCACGGCCATCGAAGATAAACTCCAGGAGGGAGTACCCTCCTCCATTTTCGACCTTGCACAAGCTGGTATCAAAGTTTGGGTGCTCACGGGCGATCGTGAGGAGACTGCTATCAACATTGGTCATGCTTGTCGGCTTATCAATGACAAAATGCAGTTGCTTTACGTGAATGCTGAGCGCGTGGATGCCTTGAGTACTCAGCTTGAGTCATTACACGAAGCCCCCGAGATACAACGACTTCTACGAAGCAATCAAGTAGCTGACAATATCGCTATGGTCTGTGACGGTAAGGCACTCGTTCATATTTTCCCGTCACGTGACACTCGAGCCAAAATGTCAACCGATTCTGTACAGCGCGTTGAGTTGCTGAGTAAAAAACTCTTAGATATCGCTCGAGTTTGCAAGGCACTCATCGCTTGTCGTGTGAGTCCGTCACAAAAAGCGGAGATTGTGCAGCTTGTACGCAAAGGAGGTCGTCACGGGAATGAAACGAAAGGAAAATATGAACAACCGATCACTCTAGCCATTGGAGATGGAGCAAACGATGTGAGTATGATTCAAACAGCGCACGTTGGCGTGGGCATTTGTGGTAAAGAGGGTGTGCAAGCGGTAAATGCCAGTGACTATGCTATCGCTCAATTTCGCTTCTTGACGAGACTTGTGCTTCTTCACGGGCGATGCAACTACAAACGAGTGTGCAAAGTTATTCGCTATTCATTCTACAAGAACATCGCTCTAGTTATCAGTCTCTTTGTGTTTAACTTCTACAATGGTCAGTCCGGTGCTCCATTGTTCGAGAGTTTCGTGATGGCAGGATGGAATTTCTTCCTAGCACTGCCGATTATTGTGATCGGTACGTTCGACCAAGACATTTCAGAGGATGTGATTTTGAAATTCCCACAACTTTATCGTCGCGGTCAATTCGATAGCGATCTGAACATGCGCGTGTTTGCGAAGACTATCATCAACTCCGTCGGACACGCACTCATTTGCTTCTTTGGATGTTACGAGGGCAATCGATACACAAACTACGGTCTGTACGTGACAGGAACGATCTTCTATTCGTCGCTGCTTGGTACAATGAAACTCAAGGTATGTCTGCTTGCACTCAACTGGAACAAGTATCATCTGGCTGTCATGTCCTTCAGTGTTTTTCTCTTTATCTTCTTTCTGTTGGTTTATCCGAATTTCACCTTCATGAGCTACGACATGTTCGGTGTACCTGAACAAATGATTCGGCTTCAGCGGTACTGGACGTTATTATTGTTGTGCCCCATAGCTGCTATGCTACTTGACTTCACAGCTACTGCAGCACAGCAACAGTTCCGACCTACTGCTGAAGATATTTTACGTGAACGATTTCGTTCTAGCAAGTCGAAACGGGTCAGTGACATCGTGGCTCCATTGGAACAAGAGAGTTCTCCGTCTGTCGACAAACTTTTCATCGCTGAACAATCACCCAGCGACGATAACAAAACCAACAAAGACGGAAAACCGACGACGTTCGTAGTCACGGCACAACCTCCGTCTCCGAATCGACGAACGAATAGTACCAATAATCTTCCTCACTATGACTCATTCAAGGGTAGTCTACCACAGCCACAAGCTCGTACGTTGATTGATCTAGATGTATTGGCACTTTTTGCCTAACAATTGTGTTTGTCTTGATTCAGGGAGCAGCTTTGCGTTTAACGGATTGGATGACCCAATTGGCAGACATGCATCGGGAGATTTACCCGTTCAAGAGGCTGTGACTATGAGAGTATTGAGTTTCCAGAAGAATCGACCAAACTCGATCAATCGTCTTCCTATAACAACAGAACTAACATCCATGTCACCACGTGATAGAGAGCTATAACCACTTCAACTAGCAACATGGCTACAGTTTCTCAACATAGGTACAATTTATGGATACTTAGTGAAGAGACGGAGTAATTAGTTGTGAAATAGTGAAATGTGAGTGATGGTCGAGTTTGTAGCCATGTTATGACAGTGTGTAGAAGCCAATCAGTGTCCAATATGGTCGTAAGTGTGCAGATCCTCAGTGTGCAGTCCGGGGAGACGACACCCAGCCTCCTTTTATCGACGGAAACTAGTCGGTGCGTTAGTTAAGACGCTTGTCCACCTCTGTGCAATGTCGTTCCGTTAACCGCTGTCTGTATCCATCGCAGTTTCCTATTCAACGTTGGGGATGGCACTCAACGTCTGTGTATGGAGCACCACGTGCGTCTGGCCAAGCTCCAGCAAGTTTTCCTTACTGAACTACGCTCCCACACTGTAGGAGGTTTACCCGGGATGGTTCTCACCGTCTCCGACACTGGTAAATCTGGGTTGCATATCCACGGACCCCCTCATACCAAAAACTATCTGAAAGCTACTCGACACTTTTTGTATCGCCCAGACTTTAAATTGGAGGCGTCTGAGGTCTCCCCAGTCGCTAGTGAAGGGGAAATCGAGAGCAAAAGTTGCTATGAAGATAATGAGGTGGTGGTGCACGCTGTGGCAGTAGTTAAACCTCGAGCTGGGGCTAAACGAAAATTCCATGAAAATCCGTCGTTGGAGGATGAGGAGAACCACGTGAGTGTGAGTTATGTGGTGGAAACGAGGACGCAGAGAGGCAAGTTTTTAGTGGATAAAGCAGTGGCGTTGGGGGTGCCCAAGGGGAGGTTGTTTGGACAACTACATCAAGGGAAGGATGTAACGTTGCCGGATGGAAGAATCGTCAAGCCTAATGACTGCGTGTTGCCGTCAGTGCCTGCTGCAGCATGTGTGATTGTGAGTTGTCCGACAGTAGCACATGTAGACGCTTTGGTGTGCAGTGAAGGGTTTAAGCGATATAAGGAGGTGGACGGGAAGGCTGCCGAGGTGCAGGTGGAAGTGGTGTTTCATCTTGGAAATGCTGAGGTGCTAAGTCACCCGAAATATGCTGAATGGACACGGACTTTTGGTGCTCAAGCACGTCATGTGCTGTTGGGTCATGGTGCATGTGCACAGAAGACAGTGTACCGTGCGTCGGCGAAGCTGCAAGCTCAATTACATGCTGTGTTTCCACATGCGTTCCCGTCCAACGAGAAGCATGAACTGCGTGATACGGTTGAACCTTTCTCGCGTGTTATGCCAGATGCGGAAATCTATGCTGCTTTGACAAGCAGTGAGGAGACAGAGAATTCTGAGCCAGCATCCTCGAAACTAGTGCTGGGCGAGAGCATGCTGAAATTCGTGCTAGCTCCTCAGGCACGCCGTGGCTTTGATGCGTCAAGTTGTTGGCCACGTCTCGATTTCGACCAGATTCGTGAGAGTGTCCGCTCATCGGTAGATATTGTAGCGAATGTGCCTGAAAGTACTAAAGAGATGAACCTGGATGAAGATCTCATCGATGGCCGGATCACGTTCCTCGGCACGGGCTGCGCTATTCCATCCAAGTATCGCAACGTTACTGGCATGTACTTGGAGCTTCCTACTGGCAAGGAAATAGACGGCAGTCATGACACGTGGGCTGGCATGATGCTGGACTGTGGTGAAGGAAGTCTAGGACAGATGTTCCGCTACGCAGGTGGCGACACTAAGCGCCTGCAGGAGCTGGTTGATCGCCTAAAATGCGTCTGGATCTCTCACAATCACGCTGATCACCACTTGGGTTTGGTTCGACTGTTGAGCTATCGGGCCAATGTTGATACCGAACCATTGCTCGTGATCGGTCCTACACCGCTGCAGTTTTGGCTCGACGAGTACGCAGCACAAGACCCGACGGTGCGAGGCAAGTACACTTTTGTGGAGAACTACAGCTTCGACGAGGATGACTCTCGTAGTGAAGAGGTTGAGGTACATGCTGAGGCTGCACGAGTTCGTGCGTGGCTGCAAGACACGCTGAATATTTCCCAGATTGAGTGTATCCCCGTGAAACACGCACAACAGTCGTACGCTGCTGTGGTGACTTTTGTCGGCAGTGCCAAGCTTGCGTTCTCTGGTGACTGTCGACCGAGCGACAAGTTGGCGGAGAAGGCGAAGGGTGCTTTCCTGATTGTGCACGAAGCCACATTTGAGGATGAGTTGACCAAGGAAGCCAAGGATAAGGCGCATTGCACGATGGCAGAAGCAATTGAGGTCGGTCGCCAAGCGAATGCTCGTCACCTGTTGCTTACACACTTCAGTCAACGCTACCCGAAGATGGCTGTGTTGTCAAACTCCGCAAATGAAGAGACAGAAGAGAAGGCTCCAATGGAAGTGCTGACAGCTATCGACATGCTATCGCTGCGGTTCCGCGAGCTTCGACAGCCGAGCTTGATGGAGGTTTGCACTCAACTCATGATGGATGACGAGGAAGAAGGCGATGCTGAGGCAGTAGCAAGTCTCAAGGCCCAGCAGGAGCGCGAGGAGCGCAAGAAACAGAAGAGTATTGAACGCGGCGAGCAACAATAAGGCGTTAACGGTGAAATAGGAACTCCGATCGCAAAATCAAAAACATTGCATTCGCTATATGCTGCTGCGTTGCTCACTTGACTGACGCTACGTTCCTAGAGCGCTCCGTCCACAAGGCCATCACGAGAGTATTCGCGCAGCACTGCCGGAATGGAGGTGGGTGGGATCATTCCCAGCTCCGTCACCACCATCGATACATAGTCGATCGGGGTCACGTCGTACACTAGGTTGAGAAGCTTCAGGTCAGCCAGGTCGCGCCAGTCCGAAAGGATGTGGCTGCTCGAGGATCCACTCGAGGCGTTTCCATGAGCACTGCCACCCGACCGACGTCGCGAGGGTTTGTCAGTGCAGTACGAAGACACAAGTTCGTCCGGGTCGCCTAGCTCATTGTGTGTAATAGCATCTAGCTGCACACGGTCCGAAAATTTGTACGTCTCACAGCAGAACAGCACGGGCACGTTGGCCTCATGCGCACTCATAGCTACAAGCGCAGTGCCGACGCGAGCGACGGCCACACCATTGCTCATGAAAGCAGCAGCACCGAGGAAAACCTTGGTTACCTCACGCATGATGTACGATAGCGCGTTGATCTGCAAGTACGAGCACTGCAGGCCAGCACTAGCCAGTGCATTCACAAGCTTGCGGCCCTCATAATGCGGACGGGAGTCCACGACGATGATACGCAGTGTGGCCGCAATCTCCGGCGAGGTCTTCGCGGTTTCAAGCAGCAGTTCCTCCACAACATTAGCACGTGCATACGTTAGAATAACGTCTCCAGCACTGATCTTGGACTGAGCGTTCTTAACTACAGCACGCGAGGCCAGCAAAATACGACTTTGCACATAGTCATCCATTTCCTCACGAATTCGGCGCTTTGCTTCTTCCTCACTCAGCTCAGGCGGAGTCGAACCAATGACACGCCGAAGACGGCGGATAGCATTGCCCATGCCAATGCCATGCGGTCTGCAGTCGATGAGGTATTGAATCAGCGGACGAAGACGCTTGTCCAGATCGCGACGCAGCTGTTTGTCCGGTGGGGTAACATAGTCATCAATCACTTGCTTGAACGCGGTGATCATTGCAATACAACGGGCATTGCCACCTGAAATCTTGCCTTCAGCGTACTTCAAACCCAGCGCCAGAACGGCTGAGTGTACCTCTTCCTTATTGGAGAACCCGACATTAAGTGACAACGAGCTCTCACGCTCGTACTGCGGCAAGTGCGAAAACATCTCGACCTGCTTCTGAGCTTGAGTGCGGACCACTACCGCTGCCTTAGAGCGACGCGCCATCTTCTTGGCATCGTCATACTGCAGTCTCACGTTCACCGGGGCCGGGGGTGTTGGACCAGCACTTTCTGCCTTCTTAGGCTTGGTTCCTGTCTCCTTCTTCTGTCTATTGGCCTCCTGCTGAGCACGACGCTCAGCTTTACTGAGTTTCTCCCGTTTGGGGACACCACCAGCCTTAGCAAAGGCTTCAGCTGCCAACTTCTTCCTCTCAGCCTTGGATAGTTTTTTCTTGTCAATTGGGGCATCTTGAGCCTGGTTCTTCTCTTCAGAGTCAGCAGCTGGACCTAGACTGAGTTTCTCCATTGGAGGCACGGCCTCGTCTCCATTAGCAGCAGGAGACCAGCCTTCCAGCTTCCCTCTGTATCATAGTAATAGTAATAATAATACTTAGTATACTATTTTGGGAAAAAGTACTATGTAGCCATAATGCCGCACTCATAAGGTTCGTCCATCTTCTTGCTCTTGCTGCGTTTCTTCTGGTTCTTGTCGTCCAGCATGGACTCTGTGGGTAGTAGTGTTAGATATTAGAGACAGGATAGATCGTACTACGACGCACCGAGGTGCTTCAGGTCAGCGCCAGGCTCCAATACAGGCGATCGACTGTCCGCCATATTCGCTTGGTCAGATCGCTTGGTGTTTAATTTGCGCCAGTCAAATGCGAGACCAATAAATCACAAAATTCTAGCCAATCACAAGCGACCAGATCAGCTACCGCAATCTCGTTTAATTCACGACCTTCGTATAAATGTCCAGTCAGCTTCGTTTCTGTAACAAAACTGTTTTATACAGACACTTGATCAAGTTGACGTCGTTTAATTCACGACCTTCGTATAAATATCCAGTCAGCTTCGTTTTTTTAACAAAACCGTTTTATACAGATACTTGATCAAGTTGACGTCTCTTTTGGCGCGTAAATTCCCGCCGTCTTTAATGGGCATTTTGCAAGAAGCTCCTGACCGCCGACGTCGCCCGTACGCACCGCATTATCTCTTCATCCACGAACGCGTTTGCGACGGCAGATCATACATCTTCAACCGCTGTATCTTGTGCACAGTTTCCGACCTTTACGAGTGCACGTGCGTTCCTACAGCTCGAGTAATTCAGCCGGCCATGAGTGCATCCAGCAATAGCGGTCTATCGCTCCTTGCGGCTTCCACACCTGCGAAAAGCAGCAACACAGTAGTGCACAAGAAAGAGCAGAACAAGAGCTTTTCATCGCCGTCGTTCCTGTCTCCAGAGCCGGCGTGTACGACTCAGAAGCCCCAAAACAAGCTCACACTCAGTGGCCAACCAGCTCGCAAGATCAAGCCCGTACAGCGACCTCTAGGCGCGTTCCAAGGCCTGTCCACTCCGTCCACACAGCACAAGTCACTGGACAAGAAACTCAAGAAGCTCCTGCACAAGGACAGAAGTCTCAAGCTCAAGAAACCCTCTCATCAGATCCGTGGAGGACTCGCCAAGTCCTCACGAGTGCTGGAGGACATTTCCAACAGGAAAAACACAGACAAACACGTCCACAAGCCCAGCCATGATCCTACGAGGAAACTAGAGTTCCCTACACCAGTTAAGAAGATGAAGGAGCTCAAGCCAGAGAGCAGTTCATCCTCTTCTAGCTCTGAGGAGGAAGGTTACTCTAGTGATGAGGCTGAGGTGACGTTCGACGCTGCTACTATCGGCAACATGAGGGTGGTTCGAGAGTCTCTCTCCCAGAGTCCAGCACTCTCAACAGTGAGCAGCAGCTCTGGGATGCCGCCATTGGGACTGGAGTATCAGTTCTCCGTGGCGTCGACGGTGTCGTCCGTGGCAGTGGCACCGAACGGCAAGTTCCTGGTGGTGGGATTCTACAACGGAATGGTGTATCTGTATCCGTTGACTAAGGACTCGTTGATCTTCCGACGTGGGGTGCTACTAGACCAGATCATGCCTCGTGGCATGTACACACAGATTATGGTGACGGTGGCAATCCCTGATGACGGCAAATTCATCTTCGCTGGAGTGTATCGTGGCTCGACGGACATTCGTGCTTTTGAAGTGGACAGTATCACACTGCCATCGCCGACTGACGTACCAGAGACTAATGCATCACTGCACACGACTAGTGATAGTGACGATAGTGAAGACGAAGATACTGCTGGAGCCTTTGGATTGCCGACAGCTAAGGTCATTGCGCACACTTATTCAGACGCAAAGCTGAAGGGGTTTGCAGCGGCGAAGAGTTTATATCACAAGGGGAGCAAAAAGACCGAGTATCGCTTACTATGTGGCATCGGGATCAAAAATGTACACATGTGGCGGTTCTACCAGCAGAAAATGGAGAATGGAGGCTTGGAGTGGAACTGGGAGTGCGTCTTTGACAAGCAGACTAACGGTATCTCGCTGGAGTTTATCACATTCCACCCGACGATCGCCAATCAGTTCATCTCCAAGTCCGAGCACCAGAATGTGCGCATCTGGCACTTGGAGGAGGAGTACAATGCGTCGGATGACTCGGTAACAATCCGTAAGAAGTCACACAAGGATGTCAAGCAAACGGTTGACACTGTGGCTGTGTACGGAGACTATGCTTACGGCGGAAGTGAGTCCCTTGCGGTTGTTGATCTTCAGTCTGCCTCGCGCATGGATTTGGACCTGCCGCTGTCCGCAAAGGAGCAACGTGCCCAACGTGAAGCTCTCCTCACCTCTAGAAATGCTAACTCATTGCGCGCGTGGAACCCTCGTGGAAGCCGTCGACGAGGTGCTGAGGACACGACTGGACAGCGTCACATGCGAACTGTCAGCAAAGTTGCTGGTCAGGATGCATCTCCATTCACGGTTGGTATGTGTAGCGACGGTAGTGTGTTCTTCCACCAGCCGAAAAAGGAGACAGGAATGGCGACACCTCTCGACTACATCGAGGGCTACGAGCAGTTTTTCGTGGACCCGTCGTTGGACTTTCAGGCCCAGTTCTCGGATCTTACTCGTGTCAACACGAGTGGACTTCTTGCGGTTCTACCTCTTCCTAAGACGGAAAAGGAGAAATGGATGGTTGTAGCGGCCAACCAAGATCAACTGCTCGTTCGCAGTTTGGATGCCTTCTTGCATCGCAACCAGCAGAAGAAAGAGTATTCTCAGGTGAAGAGCGATCTGAGGAATGTGATGCGAGACCTTGGTGGAGCAGAGAGCAGCTCAGATGAAAGTGATAGCAGCAGCGACTCCGACGTTGAGGGCAGCACAAACACAAAGGAGAAGCACCAACGCCATAAGAAGCTTGACAAGACGTCTCACAAGCGCAGTCGTCAAGAAGTTGCTTCGAAGTCCCAGGATGGAGGTCGTAAGGTTAAGCGAAGCCGACCAGAGAGTGAGAAGGTCACGTCGTCAAAATCTTCGTCTGAGTCTGAAGAAAAGAAGGCGCTGTCGTCTGGCAAGAATGGTCTACAGAAGAAGACCGCGAACCTTAAACAGCTCAATGTGGCTGGCGACAAGAGCAAGGTTAGCGACAATACGGCAGCGGTAACTACCCCCAAGCGCAGTAAACTGTCGATGAGCACGGCATCTCCAGTGGTGTCTATTTCGTCATCGTCAGGTTCTTCAAACCCGAACACTCCTGAGCAACCTGGCTTGTCTCGAGTCGAGAGGCAGTTACTGGCTTTGAAAGAATTGCAGTGGACGCCACCCCCTGCTACAAGTTCAAAGTCTCAATCGAACAACCAGGACGAGCTTACGGATTCTGCTGTAGATGCCGCAGCAGTTTTGGCTCAGTTGAGCTCAAGTAAGAACCAAGTGGAGAACAAGCCAAAGAATGCGTCTAACGGAAAGAAGACTACCCATCGAATGAAGGCGCAAGCTTTGTTCACCGAAATTGAAGGTAGTATCAATAAGGAAAGTTGCGAGGTGACGAATGAAGGCGCAAGCTTTGTTCACCGACATTGAAGGTAGTGTCAATAAGGAAAGTTGCGAGGTGAATAAGAAGGATTCCAAGGAGACCGAGACGGCTTCTTCATCGATAAAGAAGACCGTATCAACTAAAGTCTCTAACAAGCGAGGTCGCAAGAAGTCGCCAGGTGCTGAAGCGGAAAAGCAGGATGTCGTTGCGAATGAACCTGAAAAAATTGTGGAGGATAACCAAGTGGAGTCTGCAAAGCTTGCTGAAAAATTGGAAGAAGACGTCGAGCTGGATGAGGAGCTGGAGCAGCTGGAACAGTACGAGCCTGAGTTCGTGTCCGTGCCTCTAGTGAGTGACAATGGCTCACTTCTTGCGGCAACTATGTATCAGTACGCTTCGGTAGCGAGTAGCAGTGACACCACGATGACCAACGCAGATACAAACATCGAAACTGATAGAGCTATTGCGGTGACTGAGCAGGCGAATTTGTTGATGCAGTTTTCGCGTCAGAACGAGCGACTCAAGATGAACTTCCTGGCTGAGCGGGAGCGTATTTACAAGCACCCGGACTGCAGTTGTGCGTCACATTCACACTCGAAGAAATCGTCAAGTTCCAGTGGTGTGAATTGGCGTCGAAATGTGGCGCATGACTACCTCAAGCGGAAGCAGTTGAAGCGTCGTCACAAGAAGCAGCTCGCAGCCAAACTCCAGCAGCTCCACGCCAGCTACGCCGTCCAGATCCAGGAATTGTATGCGATGCAGCAGATGGAAGCTAACGCGTTTCGTGCTCGGCAGCAGTTCCAGCATTTTCACACGCAGTTCCGTCGCCAAACCAGCAAAACGGACAGCGCCCCATCGTCTCCGTCAACTGTCGCGTCTCCGATCAAGCACTCGGTTATGCCTGACCACGTCACGGGTGCCAACTTCCCATACCCTGATCTGCTATCCTAACTGTACTGGTAAATGACTATGTATGATAAGATCTACCAAACGAGTCCCACGAGACATTGAGTACGTTAGTCCAATGAAACGGATATGCGTGTGACTAGGACTAATATGTTACGTGGATGTGTTGGGAACGCTTGTCCAGGTTCCTAACAGATCTCGCCTTTCTTGCGCCAATGGAGATTCGCGTGAGCCGTTCACTGTTGAGACCGCACTCAGGAATTCGCTCGCTTCAGCTCATATCCAGCACCCACCAACTGCCAATGGCTCAAGTAGCTCCTCTAACGACTTCGGACGTGACGGTGGTCGTTTTTACACCGAAAGATGAAGACACGGACAAGATGGAGATTGTGGAGCAACCCACGAGCATGAAGCAGAAGATCATCGTCGGCGTCTTGTACACGTTGGTGTCTTCTGGGTTCATCTACGGAGGCATCGCTACCATCACCTTCTTTGGAGACGTCTTCACTCTCCTGTTGGTGGCAACGAGGTGTTAGTGATGGACATTTTCAAGTGGCTTCGTCTCAAGTTGCGCCCATTTCAAGACATCATGTTAAGTTATCAGCCTCCGCTCACCACGTTCCTGTCGAGTAATATCCGTGACTCCTGACTCTGCTAGAACGAGAACTTTCAATGGTTCTCTTCAGTGCTCAATAAACGTCCTCTATTTACTGTAGTGATGAGCACTGTTCTACGTGTGACCCCGCCATCTGTAGCAGACCTACTATGTGATCCCTACTCTACGTATGTAGATCATGGACGTCGTTCTAAGCTAGAGCGACGTAGAACTTCTATAATGCTAAGGACAATGCTGAGCAACAAGAATCAATTAACTTCTGGTCCTGATGGTGTTGGCATATGCCGTGTGTCAGTGCAGTCTTTACGCGTGGCGGACAGTATGATGGTCATGCAGATCACGCCTGTCTTCAGACCAGGATCAGACCTTCCACCCTGTTGATTCAAGCCTTGACAACGAATACGCCACTCACGAATTTACTACCTACAGCTCAAGACTCAGGACAATACCATGGCGATTCAAGTGATACCTCTATCTGCTTCGGAAGTGACAGTGACGATTGTGACCGAAGAAAGCCTGAAGGATGGGAAGGAAGAGACCGAAATGCTCAAACAGAATGTCGCCTTGGGGGTCTATCGAACACTTGGCTCTATCGGAGCCCTGTGCTTGTTGATGCTCGCGATCAAGTTCATCAACGACGGGTTTGTCCTCCTCTTGGCAGTATCGCAAAGATAACATTGGCTTTGCGAGTGACAACAGTATGGAAGGCGTTAGCTGCTATCCGAACGACGACGGTGATGCTGATGATATACACAACACTCAAGCTGCGGAGGATAATATCTCGCACAAGAACTTCAGCAGCGAATGGAAAAGCGAGTTTAGGACGCCTAAGTGTTCTAACCCCTCCCAATGCGACGTCGCAATGGTTACATATTGATGAACTGAGCATTACCGAGACACGATGCTGGCGAACATGTAAAGAGTAGAAGAGAACGACTATCAATGTAAACTACGACGTTTTCCCCTTGCTTACAAACATTTTAGTGTTATGTCGGAGTTGCAGCCTAGCCTACAGTGTGTTCGACTCTAATATACTTCTTCTCGCTTATTCACCTGCTCCTCTCGTTACCGCGTGACTAGACTCAAGGTTGCAATAGACTCCTTCCTCACGAATCAAGTTCCAGTTCGTACTACATCTTCACAGACCTTTACTCTCAAAACTACATCACAGATAATGCTGTAATTTTCTCTTGATCATGAGCCACCCACCAAGCACTTTAGTCGATCTTCTAGCACTTGAACACGTCAAACACTACCTCTCGACCACCGAAAACTCACTAGTCGCCCATACACTTCAGCTTTCTGACTCTTGGACTGACTCGATGGCTACATTCACCATTGTCCTTGGGTGACACTCTAGTCGAAGATGCCGCTAGTGAATTACGTTGCACTTCCCATGGATGACGACAAGAAGAAGGAATGTCCTCGTGCTAACTCCATAGTCGAATTCACCATCCATTGATGCGTCTTCAACCTCTTTTGGACGAAACCATGGAGCTGCCGAGTCTGTCCGTAGCTCCTGGGCCTCCACACCCTCGAGGAGGTCGTGGCAGCTTCTCCAGCAGCTACAGCAGCGGATTCGCAGGCACCGACAGTTTCTGCAGCTTTAACAGCAGTCAACTCTTCGATGACAGCGATGACCGTGAAGTAGATGTCGATGATCCCGACTCCAACTCCAGTCGAGGAGACTACGCGTTGCTGTCAATGCCAATTGAATCTGTGAAGAGGATAATCCCGACAACAGGTGTGGTAACCCGTCCGTCCAGAGCGACTTGGAATTCTCAGGACAGTAGTTTTCGACACACCACAGGAATTGCTGACGCTCTTCGAGAACTACGCGAAGGTCGAGTGCTTGAAGACGTAGAAGAAGATGACCATGAAAAGAAGAACGAGAAGAGTTCTGCAACTCTACGTCAACTTATAACTCGTCTCTCTACACGACAAGACTTGTTTGTGATGAGTATGGGGCTGTTGGCTGCCACAATTCACGGTGCATTGTGGTCGGTACTGGCGAGACAAGTTCACTCCACGATGGCAGCTTTCGTTCCATATGATCGACATTCTGTGGACTTTGCAGCATTAACGTTGATGTTGTTGTCATTGGCACTAGGAGTGACAGCTTACACTGCTCATCTGTGTCTCTCACATACTACTGAGAGGATGTTGCAGTCGTTGAGAGAGCAAGTGCTGCGTCATCTTCTTCTTGACTTGAATCAACCATGGTTCGATACGAACAAGTCCGTCGTGACATCTCTAGGTAATGAATTGACACGAGAAGCTCAAATTATTCGACAAGGCCTTGGACCGGAGCTTGGAGCTGTGTGCAGGTTCTCGCTACAATTTGTTGGCGGCTTCACTGTTGCGTTCATGGATCTTTGGGACTTGGCACTCGCCATCAGTTGCGTAGCTCCCGTGGTTGTCAGTGTCATTAGTGCATTGAGACAGCCAAGAACCAAGTCCGACAATGAAGCAGACCTTGTAGCTGCTGAAGCACTGAACAACATGCAGACAGTGTTGGCTCTCAACGCTCAACGTCGAGTTCGAGAGAAACACGCTCTTCGTGTTCGAATCACTGAACGCCAACAGGTTAAGCAACACAGCAAAAATGCAGCTCTGGAAGGAACTTTGACTGGAACTTTGTGGGTCATGAGCGCCATCGGTCTTTGGTACGGTGGTAAGAAGGTGTACGAGGCTGAAGGAGAGCCAAGTGAAGTATTCGGGACGTTCCTCGGCGTGATCGTTGGAAGTCACGCACTGGGTCACTTGATCCCGAGCTTCGCAGCTGTAATCCGAGCCACGAATGCAGCTTCCGAGCTCTTCTTTTTGTTGGAAATACCTTCCAACACCAAGGTTCGCAGCCACGATGGGGTCATGAACCCGTTGCCTAGACCAGCTACTTGTTCTGGTGCAATAATGGCAGTCGACTTGCACTTTGCATATCCGTCACGACCTCAACGATCCGTCTTGAAAGGCTGTAATGTGTCGCTCATGGCTGGAGAATGTGTAGCTGTCGTTGGAGGTCACGGGTCTGGAAAATCGACGTTGGTGACGCTCTTGATGCGTATGTATGAACCTTCACAAGGATTGATCTTGCTGGATGGTCGTGAGATGAATACACTGGACCCGACTTGGATGCGAGCTCAACTTGGTGTCGTAACGCAGCACGTGACGCTGTTCCGAGCCTCCATCTTCGACAATATCACCATGGGTTTGGTCGTGCTAAGAGACTTGAGTGGACGGAATACTGGGCAGATGGAGGAGCGAGTGACCAATGCAGCTCAACGTGCTGATGTTCATGACTTCATCATGTCACTACCGGACGGATACAACACACGAGTTGGGGAGAACGGAGCTGTGAATCTGACGAAACAACAGCGACAACGCATTGCACTAGCTCGAGCGCTCATTCGTGAACCAAAGCTGTTGTTGCTTGATGAAATGGCTCTCAGTCCACAAGAATTGTTGTCGAGATTCAGCGGAGCTGTCGGTGCTGGTAGTACGACGATGCTCTTGTGTACAAGTCAAGTCCGAGCTACTGCCGTGCAGTATGCCGACAAAATCGTGGTGCTTGAAGCTGGAAAAGTTGTTGAACAGGGCACACACGTGGAGCTACTGCATCGAGACAACAGCTTTTATCGTAGACTTCACCTCATTCAGCATAGTATAGCACCAGAGCACTTTCCAACTGAAGTGTCAACGCCTAGGCTGAAATATCAGCATCGCATTACCAAACCAGCACCTACATCGCCAACGAAGCTCACGAAGCGAGACATCAAAGCATTGGCTCGTCCAGAACGCAGGTTATTAGCACTCGGTCTTGTTGCTTCGGCTATCGTTGGGCTTGGTGGACCACTACTCGGCGTGTTGATCAGCGAGATGTTTGCCGACATGGCAAACCAATATGACAACTTTCTCGAGTCTCAGGATGCAGTGAAGCTGGCTAGTGCTCTTCAGCCACTTATCATGAAATATGGGATCTTCTTGAGTGCAGGTGCAGCACTCGTCGTGGTCTTCCAGAGCGTACAGCTTTTCTGTCTGGATGTAGTGGCTGAACGGGTAGCTTCGCACCTTCGTGACGTGCACTTCAGCTCGCTCTTGGCGCAACCATTGCCATATTTTGACGCTCCACAATACAACTCCAAAGCTTTGACGGACTCGCTGGCCACACAAGCCCCCATTGCATCACTGGTGATCGGCCGTGCTCAAGGTTACAAGCTTCAGATAGTTTGCACCTTAGTGGCAGCATTTATCGTAGCATTTTGGCGAGGAAGCTGGATGCTGACCCTTGTACTGCTGGCTGCATTACCATTGATGCTTATCGGAGAGTCGATTCACCATCAGCACACTTTGGAGATCCCTTCACTTGGCGATGGTCTCGAGTCAGAGGAAGCCGTGCAAATTCATGTGAATGAAGCACTGCGGAATCGTCGAGTGGTGGTGATGTTAGGACTTGAGAACTCGTGGTGCTCCAGCTTTGAAATACTACTGCAACGTCCACTGCAAAACATTAGAGGGAAAGCACACCTTCAGGCCGTCGGGCGTGGTTTCAGTGCAGTTGTGATAGTAGCTGCCTGCGCTCTGGCATGCTGGTTGAGTGCAATCCTCATTCATTACGGAGATGCTACATTCCGTGAATTGGTTCAATCACTGGTGGTTGTACTTGTGTCGGCTCAATCGTTGGGACTCCCAGTTGCTTGGTTGAGCAGGCTTGATGGTGCTTTGGAAGCTGGTGCAGCCATCTTTGCGATGCGTGATGCAGCAATTGTAGCAAACGGTTCAAACGGGTTGACACCACCTTCGTGTTCAACTTCAGATGGAGATAGTGGGCCGATGCCACAGAGTCCCATGTTTCGAGGCAGTATCACACTCAAAGATGTGCAATTTGCGTACTCGACAAGCCCAAACACTCCAATTCTCAATGGAATCACATTGCATGTCGCGGCTGGACAAACGGTGGCGCTGTGTGGTCCTAGAAGTTCTGGAATCTCCACAATATTTGCTCTCATCGAAGGCTTCTACGACCTTGCATCAGCTCCAGGAAACAGCGGTCGAGTGATGCTGGATGGAGTTGATATACGAACACTGGACGTGTCTTGGTTGCGCGCTCAAATCAGTTTTGTTGGCTCGGAGCCAACACTGTTCTTGGGCACAATAGCTGAAAACATCGCGTACGGCATGGCAGCTCCACCAACGCTGGAAATGATCGTCAGTGCTGCTGAAGTCGCACACGCTCATGCCTTCATTTCACGACTTCCTGATGGTTACACAACTCGTGTAGGTGGTCAAATGCAGCTCACACCAAGTCAGCGACAACGGATTGCGCTCGCTCGTGCTGTGCTGCAGGAGGCAAGATTGTTAGTACTTGACGAACCTACTCGATCTCTCGGAGCCGAAAGCGAAAAGGTTGCAGTGCAACAAGCTCTGGACACTATCGTTGCCCAGCGTGTACGCCGAACAACTGTGGTTGCAGCTCACCCGTCTGAATCTAGTACGGTCAGAAACGCTGACATGATCTACGTGATCGAGGGCGGTCGAGTTGTCGATCAGGGCACGCACTCCGAGTTATTCCAGATCCGCGATGGGGTGTATGCGAGGCTACTTCGAGAAAGTGCGTGGTCAGCAGCTTCCTCCAGTTCCTACACGGTTAGTACAAATGCAACATAGGGAACGACTCATTTGCAAACCTTAGTATGGTATTGAAGTGTCAGGGGCTTTCACCAGCCATTAGCACAGACCACGATACCTTCTTTTCAAAGAATGTACGTTAGCACCTTTGCCACAGATTGCTGTTCCATTGACGTCCGAGCTGTAAATTCCGGGCCCAACTCATAGATCGAGAACTGAAATGGCGATATAGTGGGGTCAATTCGCCATGCAATAGCTGGCCGTGAAGTCCGCATCTTCTCCGACCTATGTTAGCATCCATGAATAAGCAAGATTACATCCCAACAACTACAGCATATCACTTACGATAGCACCAGCGGATACAAGGAGGATGCAAATTCAACTGGTGAAATATCCTTGAGTGCATCCAGCTCATGTGTCAGCGTTGGCCCCTACAAATAATAAATGGTGAGATGCTATGATATCTGCATAATGCAGAAAATGAAGACCATACGCTAGTGCACTCCAACAAATCCCAAACAAGCACTGTGCCATTGGAGAATGACGCGTAAAACACAGCGGGGCGAGCTGTTGACCATGCCAGAGCACAGACACTCAAACCGAAAGACACTTCTTCCCACGATGTAAGGCACAAAGACACATCCGAGTGATACAAACTGCAGCAATTAATTCATGTGAGTACGAGCACAAGTAGCAGCACTCAAAACCACAGACGTACCAGATACTCCCATCTTCATAACCTACGAGGAAATAGTCACGCTCGAACGGGTGGAAGTCGATGCATACAACACCAGCCTCTGTTGTCTTTAACCCCTGCTCTCGCTGATACTGCATTCGAGATGAAGATTTCTCGAACCGATTGCCTCGAACAAGCTGGCCTGTACGCGTACCAACGATAAACCTATCGGTAACACATCAGTTAGTTCACCATGAAATCACGATACCATCAAAACAGAGCATTTGCGTACTGGTTGGGGTCACGAGGAAAATACTTCAATACAGCGACGGCAGGACCAACTTGAGCGATCGCTGCAAGTGGAAGAACGCTTGTCTTGGACCCTCGGCGCTGTAGTGATTTTGGAGCTACATTTGGCGTAAGATACTGCTGCTGCATGTCGATGCGAGTATTCATGACCATTTTCACGTTTCCTCCGATCTGCACGCACTTGTCGGTCACTAGTGCTTCGTCCCCAGTTTCAAACTCGATCAAACTCCAGATAATCAAGATGCCGCGGTCGTCCATGGAGCCGAATTGGAACGTTCCTCCACTCTCAACACCACCTTTGCTACGATCAATTGCTTCCAATGCTACAATAATCGAGGTGTGCTGCTCTGGTGCTCGGTAATTCATACCACAGGTCGAATAGGCAGGAGTGCAAAGTGCTTGACCATCTATCAACGGACTCGAGGATAATATCATAGATTGTGGTCGGAGATCCCACACGTGAATACTGCCATCTTCTGTGCCAATTACTACAAAAAGTTCTCGTGAAGGGCTTAAACAAGCTGTGGACACCACACCTTCGCTTTTGAGTAGATGGAGCGGACGATTCGGCAAGTTGACGTCCCAGACACAAGAAATTGTCTTATCCTTGAACAGTTGTGTTGGTTCTTGCTGTTTATTGCCACCACGACCATCGACTCCGTAAGCTGCTCCATAACAAGATAAAAGTGTACTGGACACGGATGGCGAAAATCGCAGCACCACGAGGTCACGATCCTCAAGAATTTGTTCGAGATATCCCAAAGAGTCAATCTTCTTGCTCGGAAATACCAACTTCTTGTCCAGCTTAGACGTCTTCGTTATTTGATAGTGTTTCCTCATCAACTTGTCTTCGCTTTCTTTTCCTTCTTCCTCTCCTCTCTTCTTTAATATATCTTCTTGATTTTCTTGAGCCTCTCGTTCCGACACCATCACGTTCTCCACCGCTAGGGTCTCGCAGACGTATGCAGCGTGCTCCAAAAATTTGAAGAATCGAGAGGTAGACGACGAAGATAATTCTTCGTCTTCATTGTTGTTGCCGGTCGAGCTCGAATCCGTATCGATACCAATGTCATCCGGGAAATGCATGCTCTTATCATAACTTTCAGGTGCTTTTGTCTGTGTCCCAAGCGTTCTCGCTCCGTCGCTAGTTTGAACAAATGCTTGCTTCACTAATCCTCTTCTTAGACGATTCAAAACCTTGTCTTGTTCACTGACAGGATTCAGCTGGAATAATGAGAACTTCTCCATGTCAAATTTCCGACGTTCAAGTATCTCTTTCGCTCGTTTGGCACGTGGATCCAGTGACTGTTTCAATCCAGCAATTGAAGACGCAATGGAAGAGGATGGTCTAGCCCCCGATCTCTCGTCACCTTGATTGTTTGGTACATTTCTCGTCGACTCGGACGAACTTGGTGGTCGTCCTGATTGCAGACCCTTAGTCTCCGCCTGCATTGCCTGCTGGATCCTCCGTAATTCAGCTTCATCTTCCGCCGTGCTTCCACTTCTGTTCTTCGAGCTTGCTTTCGCCCCAATAGTTGGTAGTGGGGTCGACTTTGGTTGACTCACTTCTTCCTGTTCAAAGTCCTCGTCGTAATTTTCAAATCCATCACCGTCATACTCTTCTCCAGCTTCTTCTTGACACTCTTCTGCATTAGCATTTAACGCTTCACTTTGTTGTTTTTGACGAGCTTCACGTTGTCGCTGTTCTTCAAGACGTTGTGCCTCCTCCAGTGCCTGTTTTGCTACATCTTCTCGACGTTTCGCTTCTTCTAACTCTTTAGCACGCTGTTTCTTGGCTTCACGTCTCGCGTGTTTTTCTCGTTCTGCATCTTCTTTTTGTTTTGCTGCAGCAGCATCAGATGCCGAAACAAAATCAAGATTTGACGGAATCTCTGGACCGGGTGGGGTTATTTCTCTTGATGAAGGGCGGTGTAGTTCTCCACTTCGTGACGTTCTCTTCTTTGATGATTTCCGCTTGATATCACCATCAGGTTTCGGCTCGGCTAAGGGGATCCGAGGAACCGTTGGCACTGCACCGACAGGAGGTGCCGATGTCACTGGAACCTGAACTGGTTGAGAAGCTGGAGCAGCAATAGAATGTCTCGTGGAACTCTTCTTGTTTGATTTCTTGGCCGGCACAGCGTCACCAATCGACGGAGGCCCCTTAGGTTCCGACATCGCTAAACTTGACCACGAACGGTTTACGGGAATCGGAGACTCAGGATATCTGCGTCCGTTCGAGGTCGCGCTACGTTTGACACGAATGGTATAGCACTATTGTGAGAATCACACAAATAAACTTGATGGATGTCGAGTACCCGATAATCCGCGTCAGATTCATGTAATCTGTTGCCTATATCCAACTCGGATATAATGGCTGGTAAACTAAACATTGATTGCCTATTCATATTTACTTATCGAGTGAACGCGAGATGACTATGTGTGTCATTGAGTTTACTAGGATTGATAATAGTCAAAACCCAGATTTTACGGCTTTCCTCCTCAGATAACAGGTACTTAATTAAAGTAAAACCAAGCAAACAAATCGAGGAATTTGTAGTTGTTGCTAAAAATCCAGAAAATCCGTTACTCTCGGCCTGCTATTGGCTGCCTTCCTTCTCTTCTCCCACTTTTCATTCATCAATTTATCAGACAGAGAACATGGACCCGAAGAAGCCCCAGAAGACTGTCGACGGCCCGAGTTACCCGATGGCTACGGGTCAACCTGTCCAAGTGGATGCTTACGGTCGTCCCGTGGTCGAAGCCGTGCCAGCCCCACCCGGCAGCTTCCCCACCGCCACACGCGTGATGCCCAACAACTCGAATATTCGACGTGACGCACAGGGCAACGCACTGTGCAACAAATGCTCGGCTCCGTACCCACTTCCTGCTGGCTGCACTAGTTGGAGATGCCGTAGTTGCGGAGAACTCAACAACGCCAGCATCTACGGCAACGAGTGGTGCAACATCCAGTGAGGCAGTTAAGCTAGTTTTAACTGGCAAAGGAAAAAGTTTTTATATCGTTAACACCATAGTGAACTTCAGTCTAAACAGAGTGACTTGAGGTTGAGTGCTGGTGCAACAATTTTCATTTCCCAGCGTAGCAAACCTTGCAATGTGTCTGCAGCGTTTCGTTGGGCATCTTCGTCCGTGCAATAGTCGGTTCTACCTGCCCATACAACTTGCTGATAATGTTCACCTGTGACTGGATTTTCCACATCGTAGGCTTCAGTAGTAAGTGCAAGATCAGCCCATGCACGTTTTCGCCCTGTTTCATCTCGCTCGATAGCATGAGTAGGTCGGCCAGTTGTCACACTTTGTGTGCCCAAAACGTAGCCTGTTCCAGTAAGAATGCCACCAACCGAATCTGGGAATTCCTTCGTCGCTTCAACTAAAAAGTGCACGAAAATGGACCGGAACGTGGAGATGGCACTGGGGGAGTCCACGTCGCGTACAAACACGTAGGCGTTCGGGTTCATTTCCTGGAGAACATCCAAACGAGACGTTTCAGCTTTGACAGTCTGGAATCGGGCCAACTTGATGTCGTTAATCCAAGTCTTGTGCATAATATCGAGTACGTTGAGGTTGGTGAATTGTTTCAAAAACACAAATTCCATCACGCTACCTTCCACGCGTTGTATGATTTCCCAGCCAAATGCTTTCATTCGATGCGTGCGCTTGTCTATTAGACCTGAGATAGGGTTTAGTTGATTCTCGACGTGACGGATATCTCGCTTGTTATTGAGAATGGCTCGTGTGAGATCCCACTCGGTAAGTGGGTGAAACCCAAACTCATCCACAGCCTGAAGCTCGTCCACTGTATCGAGTTTCACGGTTGTGGTGCTTTGGAAACGCAGAGTTGCAGCTAGACTACTCGCTTCGAAGTCCAATACACGTTGGATTTGGAGAGCCCATGTTGCTTTTTGCTTGAGCATTGTCTGTAGAAGGAGCTTCTCGGCCCCGAGTTGTTTTGCCAACACCACCAGGTCAGGGTGGTTTTGCTCGTCATCGTCATTGACCACTAGTTCATCGTGTACAGTTAACTCGGATGCAGGTTTAGCATGACGACAGAGCTCGGCGTATTGTTTCTCGAGTTCAGCGACGGTGCTTTTCATTCGTTGCAGTTCTTGCCGCTGGCGATGGCGGATTTTGCGCATGCCATCACGATTCTTCACGCGACGTATTTCTTGCTCGACCGGAGTTAACTTGCGACGGTAGGTCATTTGGACTTGGTGTGGCACTGGAGAGTAAAACGAGAGTGTTGCAATGTAGTTGCTTTGATGCAAAACGAAATAGGGCGATGGACCACATCATCAAATATGATCAACCTGAGCCCGTGTGGTCTCACTGAGATGGGACTAGCGAATGGATCACTGATCGTATGGCGTGTGGACGAGTGGATAGGCGACAAACTCTACCATGCCCTGTCTAACTTCCTGTCATCACGATTGTCGTTATTGGTGTACTGTAAATCTTCAAATATTTGTTCTGCTAACAGCTTGTCTTTGTCATCATGATCGTCGTTATGTCTTCAACTACATGTACGGGAAGTCGTCGACACATATATACCGGTTACAGTTTATAATTCTGTTAATGCTCAGGATGAACGCCATGGGCTTAACCTTGTGGTAACATGCTTAAGAGTTGATATGACGTTTGCGCACTCGAAAGTAAGTTGCGAAGTGAGTGGATTTAGACAACCAGATAATCAGTCTTCTTCCTAGTACTGCCTGCATCACAAGGAGCAGCAAGCCTCACCAGCTTCGCTGCACCATCCATTGGTAGTTGATTATGAAGTATCGTTGTTGATGAGCACACACGCAGTTGATAATGTAGTTGCAATGTTGATGCAATTGGTCGGTCGTTGAGGTGTCGTCTGCAGTGTTGGTATGCGCCAGAGCTGCAGTTGTTGTCGTCGTGTGCGGTGAAGCCGCTACAGTTGATGCGAATTAAGTGTGGTAGATGTTTTGCTTGTGCCAAACGTGCCACCCCCGAAACTCCATTGGTACAGCCAATAAATCTACCTCTACAACTATTATACAATACATAATGTTATGGAGCAAACCATTTACTACAGTCTTACTGAATCAAGGGAACTTTTGAGTGCCGATGCAAAGGCCGAAGCTGGCGCCAGGTTAGACTTGCTGCTGATTGTAACCACGCGATCACTGTTGACAACTCGAACAAAATCGGCGAGATGTACATATGGATTACGCTTTATCCCGTAGATCATGATCATGATCATGATCTCAATCAAATGAATCGGCAGCTAACCTCGCTACGTAGTGCTTATTAAAGATTTCAATCGAATCTGAGCGAGATGAGATTGAGTGCCGGTGCAATGACCAACATTTCCCACCGGAGCATGCCTTGTAAAGTGTCGGAGGCGTTGCGCTGCGCATGCTCTTCACTGCAGTAGTCGGTTCGTCCTGCCCACCGCACATACTGACACGTTTCACCTGTGATCGGGTCTACCACATCGAATGCACCGATTTTCAAAGCAAGGTCTGCCCAAGCCACCTTTCCAGACAATTCTCCTTCTGAAAGACGACGCGTATGGTCCGTCGTCACGCTATGCGTACCCAAGATGTAGCCCGTGCCAGTAACAGATTCGGTTGTGTCAAAGTCGGAAGTGCGAAGTGGAATTTCCCTAGTCGATTCAATCAAGAAGCGCACGAAGACTGACCGAAAAAGGGAGATGTCACTGGGAGAAGCTACATCACGGACAAATACGAACGCGCTCGGGTTCATCTCCTGGACAACTTGCAGGCGTCGTGTCTCCGCTTTGACCTTCCTGAAACGTTCCAGATGCATATCGTTGACCCATGTTTTTTGCAAGATCTCAAGTATATTGAGACCGGAAAACTTTTTCGTGAATACAAACTCCATCACACCGCCTTCTACGCGTTGTACGATATCCCAACCGAACGCTTCCATTCGATGCGTACGTGTGTCACTCACTGTCTGGAGCACTGATGAACGGAGCAACCGGTTCTCGACGTGGTGGATTTCGCTCTTATTTTTCAGGATGATCTGGGTAAGATCCCATTCAGATAAGTGATAGAATCCTAGTTCTTTCTTCGCTTGAGATTCGTCCAGAACATCGAGTTCCAGGTCATCCAAAGGGGTCTGAAACTGCGGTTTGCGCACAAGATCATTAGCTTCGAAGTCGAGAATGCATCGCAGCTTACGCACCCAAGCCACCTTTCGTTTCAGCACACTCTGCAAGAACAATTTTTCGGCTCCAAGCCGCTTGACTAGTGCGAAAGATTCGACATATATCTGTTTCTGTCTTTCGCTGTCGAAGTGTGTGACCTCCTCTGTTTGTTTTTCCTTGGTGACGGAAAGCTGACATAATTCGGTGTATCGTTTTTCGAGTTGTTTGACATTGTCTTCCATTTCAAGAATCTCTTGACGTTGCCGCTGCCTTGATTTTCGCATCCACTCGCGGTTCCGCAGTCGATGCGCTTCCCTTTCGGCTGGACTCATCTTGCGAGCTCGTGACATTGGTATCTTGATCAACTCCAAAAATGACGTTCAGCTGACGACCGCCGCGTGGTGAAAACATACTAACTGCAAGGTGGATTTCCACTGTTGATGCTAGGTCGTCGGCCACACATCAAATATGACCAGGACTTTGATGGCCAAGATTTTTGACTCAAAAGCAAATAGCTTATCTATACGTAGCAATTGATTAGCGGGTACGAAGGTTGCGTGCGAAATACAGAAAGAGCAGCAGTTTCTTGCGAAGACTGATTCTGTGTTCCTTACTACAACTAAACATACTCAAGGCTCGCAAACAATTGTGCCTCCTACACGAACGTGGAAACGACATGTGAACATGCCGCTTCTATGGTATTTCGACCTAAGGTTCGTCTCGATAAAGTCATCATTCAGGGAGAATTACCACGACGTGACGTGATTTTACATCATCTTGTTAATGAATACCTTTTATTATGACACTCTACTTTATTGTTTGGCGTGGCACAGAATCTCGAAGCCACTGACATACACACTCTTCTCTTGGCCAGGACCTCAAGAAATGACATACTTTGGGCGAAATTTACTCACTGAAGGCGACCATGAAAAATCGTCCTGCTATCCATCCATCCATCCATCCATCTCACTTGTTAGACAGGAAGAGCTGGTGTGCTCCTAGTTCTGCACATCTTGTCAACAAGATTGTCGATATGGAAATCAAGCTTTCGTTATTGCACAAGCTGTCAACATGATTGTCGATGTATATACCTATTCATTCGACCGACCGTATACTGAAAGACTAGGTACTATAATGTGCACTACGACAAAACAAAACTACGTAAAACTATGAAGTCACACAATAGTCCGATGAAAGATAAAATCCCTACATTTGAGCTGTTTATTCACTATCTTTAAAACGACA
>PCFV01000239.1:0-40887 GCA_002812785.1 Phytophthora litchii | reverse complement strand
GCGTTGCATTCCTACCAATAATTGATGATTTCCGTGTTAATCATGTAAGTTTCACGAGTATGCGTTGCATTCCTACCAATAATTGATGTTTTCCGTGTTAAGCATGTAAGTTTCACGAGTCAACTGTAACAATGTCATTTCAGTCTTTCTTGGACTGAATATTCGGAGTTGGTCGTGGTCAAACACCAAGAAATCGTCTCGTTTGGGAATACCTACGTGGTGATTAGATACTCGCTGAAATTCATGTAGCTGTAGTCAGTACCAACCGCTTGCACGCCCACTCACGCGGAACTACCAAACGATGAAATCCAGCTGATGGAACTTCGCAACTGCGCATGAGGCAGTTTTGGTGGCGCTACGACAATGTAACGATTGTTTGAACCACTTGAATAAAAGTTGATAAATGCATGATGCGATAACTCGGCCTGTATCCTAGCTGCACCCCTTAGTTGATCTGAATGGCGGTAGTAGGCTTGATAGGTTGCGCAATGTAAATCACGGTCGGGTCGTTCGGGTCAACAAAAGCTTTCTTTTGACTCTGCACAAAGTTCATATCGATCTCCTCTGTAAAGCAAAAAAGCGTGTCACACATTAGACTATGGTTTCACTGCACAGTTGAATAGCGCACCTTTCTTCTTGCGTTTCTCCATCAACCGCAAGAACACGGGTAAAACTACACCAGTGCCACCATTGGCAAATGTGATCTTCCATGAAAAGTTGCCACCACCCTCAACATTCCCGCTCTGCACCAACAAGTATCAGTCAAGCTGCGCCAATACAAGTACTTTAGATGAAATAAATCCAGGTATCTTACAACAGCAACAAGTCCCGAAATGCTACAGGCACCGAAGATTGGCTGATTAAATTTCTCATCTGTCATCTTCACCAGCGGGATTTCCTATGAGTAAACGACAGTTAGTCAATGCTTTCTAAAGACAAGATAAGCGAGCAGGACGTACAAATGCTTCGAAGTGGCAGCCGTTCTGCGTATAACCTTTTTCGGCTACGAAAATGATGCGCTGTGTGGTGCAGTAGATGCGACCTTTACCTTTGAACACAGCATGACTATCAACACAAAAAATGTCACTACATGTTCGATTCACCACATCACCACACGGCGACTCACTCTGGTGTCTTGCACTGGAATGTAATTTTCGCACGTTGCAGGATGAAAAGCTCATTTTCGTTAGCTAGGGGTAACTTCTTGCCCTCTTCGTCCTCGAACAACTCTAGTTTAAAGGACATGGTTGATTTCCTGGTCTTAATGGAAGTGACATGGGCCTCTTCGTCCTCGAACAACTCTAGTTTGAAGGACATGGTTGAATTCCTGGTCTTAATGGAAGTGACATGGACACAAAATATAACAAGAAACCAAGACTGCTACTCCCAAAAAAAGACGAGAAACAACCGAACCAAAAACAACGTCGTTAACGGAAGTGGATGTCCGACTGAAGATAAACGCTGCTAAGACGCTCTTGCTGAGGTTAAATCTTTCCTCCCTCCTCTTTTTGGTGTGTCATTACTTCTCAAGTGACAGAGCTCTCCACAGTGCAGCAGGGTCCGGAAATCTTACTACTATTCGTGCCTCCTCCAGCAAAATATTGATTGGCTGCCACCAGTACAGCGAGACCATCCTTCTCTTTTTACCTTCGTCGATCAAGATGCCTTGTATTAAGCAGCCTTTGAGGTGCTCCTTCTGTCCAGTGGTAATCGTGTAACCTCCGGAAACAAGAAGCGAAAATTGTTTGCATACGATTCTTTGACGTCGTTGCAATTCTGGTCATTGCGACAACAATGCTCTTTGAAGCACCTCTGCACTGCCCCTCATATGGACGTCTCGGGACACCTTAGTTCGATTTGACTTGTTGTCTTGCATCAAGCGATCGTCTTAGTAGAAGTCGCTGCCAGGGGCACGTGTGTCTTGCGACATCGGGATGTTCTGCGACTTGAAGTCGTGTTCGTAGCCGAAGCTATCCTGGGACATCGCAAACTTGTCATTCGACAATTGGCTAAAAGATTGTGTTTGCGCCACTTGCGTGAAGGGTCCATCCATTGCAAACGAAGACTGGGTCATGCCGTCTTGAGTAAGCGGGCCCATACTCCCTGGCATATAGTTGCTTGGTCCACGACGGGGGCCACCACGCTGCTGCGGTACAGGCGGAGGCAGTCCTACAGCCGCAAGCGGATCAAGAGGGGAGATTCCTGCCTGGTCATACCGTGGGTCGAAGCGTGAGTCCAAAGGAGGCACCGGCCCACGTTGACGAGTAAATCCGTCGTCATTGCGGTTGGCGCCACGGTTGGAGTGCCTAGGGAGTGGGAACTGCATGTGCGAGGGTGTCAAATTGTTTAATGGACCCTCCACAATCAGTTGGTTGTCACGGTAGTGGTTGAGCAATTTGTTCCAAAGCAATTGCTTAGCCAAAACGCGCGGGTTGCCCAGAACAATGACACCGTACTTGGCACGTGTAAGAGCTACATTCAAACGGCGTTTGTCACTCAAGAAACCGATGCCCTGGTTTTCGTTCGAACGTACGCACGAAAGAATGATCAAGTCCTTCTCACGCCCTTGAAAAGAGTCCACACTAGCCACTTCCACATCCTTATACAACTGGGAGCGCAAAGGTCCGTTGCGCTGCATGTAGCTGACCACATAAGCACGCTGGCCTTCATACGGTGTAACAACACCGATCTGTGACGGCAGCACCCCAGCCTTCAGAAACGTTGTGACAATCTTCTCCACGTTGCTTGCTTCCGTACGGTTCAGGTAGCTTGTACCAGACGAACTGATCTCCTCAGCACCCAAGCAAATGTAAAAGAACGTTGGCTTTCGCGGATTAGGCCACGGGAAGTCCACACTCGAAAGTTGACGCTCACTCGCAGACACACCATTCTGCAGTTCGCCTTCATAGAATTCGTTCGAAGGGAACTCTGACAGGAACGGATGCATACGGTACTGCACGCGCAAGCGGAACGGGTGGTGGTTGAGTTTCAGCAGACGGTCAAACAGTGATTGGTTCAATCCAGCATTTGCTGCTTTCTTGTTCATAACAACAGGGCCCAATTGACGGTGATCACCTACCATCACCACGTGCTTAGCACCTTGAACAATCGGGATCAGACATTCAGGTTCGGTAGCTTGAGTAGCTTCGTCAATCAAGACTTGACGGAAACGAAAGTTAGATAGACGCGGGTCGCCTGCGCCGACACATGTCGTGCAGATCACATCCGCAGCCTGAAGTATCTCACGCTCTGCCTGACGTTTCAATGACTTGAAGCGCTTCTCATCCTGCGATGACAATTCGCCCTGGTCGTCCTTCAACTGCATGAGCTTGCGGAGATCGGCCTTATCCGGCGAGTCCAGTGCTTTGATCATCGCGTGTAGGGATAAATGATCAACCGAAGAGGCCACTGCCTCACGACTTTTAGCTGCAAGACGGACCACACGAAGCCCGGTCGCGCTGATCTTCATCGTCAAGTGGTCCACCGCAATATTACTAGGTGCTGTCACCAGCACCTGACCCATATTCTGTTTCGACATGTGGAACACAATCGATGCTGACGTCACCGTTTTGCCCGTACCTGGGGGTCCCTGAATCAAGCTGAGGGGCTGCTCCAGTACACCTTTCACTGCTTCCATCTGCGGTGGGTTCAACTCCGGAAGTCCAGGCGCCGAGAAATGCGTGCCTACAGAACGCGGAATGCGAAGTAATTGCATGTTATCGACAGAGTGGCCTAAGATCTTGTGGTATAAGTATCCCGTCAGGGATGTGTCGTCCACAGCAAAAGTCTTCATGGCCGCCTGCATGCGATCAAACGACGTTGACTTCCACACGAAATCCACCAAATACCCATCTGTAATCTCGATAGGCACATTGTTGCTGCGCATTTCCAGCGCGACTTCTGACTCCTCTAGTCTCAGTACATGGCCTGTTCCTTCCCAGTCCTTGCCATACAGCATACTCGCACTCGGTCCCAAACGGAGCCGAATTTCATCACCCGGCACAAGTCTCAAATCCGAGTCTGGTCTTGAGCACGTAAAGATCGCATTGCGTTTCTTGTTAAGACCAGTGTCCCACCTCACCATGACTCCTTCCTGTGTCTGCGACTCCTTCATCTTCTTATCATAATCTGACTCCATCTTCACTAGTGGTCCAAATATGTTCTGGTATTGATATCCGTCATCATATGTATCTGAAACTTTCACAGGTTCATCATCAATCCCAGGTCTATCCAGATCTTCCACCGTCGCGAGTGGGTTATCACGCCACAGTTCTTCCAACTTGGCAATCTGGCTCGACGTAATTTGTCGAGCACGTAACTGTTCATGCTCAGACGGCACTTTCACCAACCATGGTAAGAAGCTTCTGTCTTCAATAATTGGGAGCCATTGAGACATATCCCAGCTCATATCTTTGAGAGCGTTTATCTGCAGACACGGATCTCTGCAGAGCAGTACGACCACGGAGTCTTGTTTAGCAGGGATGAAACCCAATAGAAAAGCATTGCGACAGCCACAATTGTAGCACTCCAACACAGTTTCACCCAATGGGGACTCTGGATGCAACGACACTTCCTTGTTCTTGCTGCGAACCAAGTGCTGGATGATGTGTGAGCCACTGGTGTTGCCTCTGGAGTTGCAGAACCACTTGTCCGTGGCTACACACTTGACAACGGATGCGGGATCGTGCAGGCCGCAGTACGCACAAGCGTGCTTCGGCAATTCTCGAGCTGTATAGTCGAGAGCATCTTCATCTGCTGTCTCATCGAACGTGAGGCTCTGAAAGTCACCGGCGAGGCTGACGTCGTCCAATTGGCTCTGGAACGTGCTGTCCACGTCATCGGCGGCTGTTGATTGGTCGAAAAACGACGCGCCACTGCCCTGGTATTGGTCATAAAAGGCGTCGGTGCTGCTGTCGCTCGGCTCGGACGGATCCACGAACGCGTACTGAGACTGCGATTGCTGCGTGAGGGGGAAACTCTGCGACGCTTGTGACTGCGCTGGCTGCGTCTGGAGGAAGTCGTCGTACGCACTGAAGCCGAAGGAGCCGCTCATGGCGACGGTCGCTTGGCTCGGATGGCTACTGAAGGGCCGATTGGGTAAAACACAACTGGTGTGGCACACATCACTATCGGATTTAATGGGTTCTAACATCACAGAATCTAAACTCTGTTTTAGAGCGGACATCTCTAAACATAATTTCAGAAAACTTCAGCGACTGCAACTTTGCGGTGGTCGACAGTCGACAGTCGAGGCGAGGGTCTTCGTCTTCGACACCACGCTAGAGATGCCTTGCGTGCTCGATTCAACGCACGTGGAACATCTTTGTCGAGTGCTCGGTCTGGATAGTCTACAATGCGAGAAGGCGCTCGAGGAGCGGCAGTGCAAAGAGCACGGACAGCGCCAGCTTTACTTATGTCGGCTCAACATGGTTGACAGCGAGGGAAAGCTGACTCAGTCGTCTTCAGCTACTCGAGTCTTGCGTGACCGCTGTTCCCGATCCATTTCGAGTGGAACGCCTCTGATTTCCTGTCGAATCAGACGCCAACAGACTCAACGCTACCGCATCAGCCTTGACACCCACTCGTTCCTTTCCACTTGTCCGACTACACGCCGTTGCAAACCTCCTGCACGTCTGACAACCTCAGGTCGGCACCGCACATTGGCACGTCAAGCAAATGTGCACCGGACACTCACAAAATCCTGCACCATCCTCCGTGCCGCCGTCACCTCTCGTTTTGAATGGCTGATTATTTAGCTTTGCCCTACCTTCCAACGCGATGGTGCTGTATAGAGGCCATGATCCGCAGGAAGATGATGTTTTGGTGCTCTGCTCCATCGAGATGCCGAGCTGAGCCCATCGATCGATTGTGCTTTGCTCGACGTGAATGCATTATACTCGTTCTATTCGTTATGATAGTTCATTCGATATGGAAAAAAGATCGGAACCGTATGTATCAGCGAAGGTTTTTCGGTTTCGTAGGCCCGGAGCCTCATCGCCATGACCGCATCGCCAGCTCGTCATTAGTTGCGAACATCCTCTGTAGAACGCAGTTCGTCTTCGTCGCAATGGGGCAGCCCTCCGAGTCTCCAACAAGTCAAGGCGACATGCTCTCGAGCTCGCCGCTCAACTGGGACGGCAAGTGCCACAAGTGCCGCAAGCTCATGTCCCGCTGCGTCTGTTTCCAGGAGAGCGAGAGCGACGTCGACCAGCTCCACATCAGCGCCGCCTCGTACGTCTCGAATTCTTTCGCACTGAATTGCCATCTGCTGTGCACCGCGTGGACTCATTCAAGGCATGTGTTTCTTTCTTTGACAGCCAAGTGACTGACGCCTCCGAGACGCGTCCGCTCTGGAATGCGCTGCGGAAAATGCACCGCAAGTCGTCGACTGCGGGTCTGACGCTGTTGCAGCCGCCAAACTCTCATCCTGCTAGTTCGAGCTCGAAGGAGCACCATCGCAAACGCAGCGAGGCTCTACCACCTCTCAGTGCTCCGTCCGGGACTTCTACATCCAGCTCTCGGCATCATATACATCGACGCTCGGATGCACGACCGCATCCGAGTTCCTCCAGACGTGATAGCAGAGAACCGAGACGAGAACCTTCACCGGAACGACCGTCTACTAGTCGGAAAGACAGACTGCAACGTGCTGGGATTACTAGCAGCAGTCACAACCTCAAGAAAACCGTCAAGGACGCAGGCGTCATGCGATCCGTGCAGTCGACAAGAAGCATGGACACGGACAGCGGTGTTAGCGTCATTCGTCCCAAGGAAAAGTATAGTTATGGGCCGGAAGAAGGCTCTGACGACGAGAACGACGACAATGTATGGGAGTTGTAAGAGTGTAGTTAGCTCTCTCACGTGCTGCTCTGCACAGCCTATTGCAGCACGTACTGTGAATACCGTGAATATATGTACAACTAACTACATGTGCCCGCGACTCCTTCATTTCTGTGCGATAAATAAACGTGAAAGGATGGCACTGCCAGCTACGAGATGAATACAACAAGGTGCGTCGTGATGTTACTGTCTTAGCCACTACGCAGACAAGCAGCAAGTCCACAGACGCACCTCTTCACGCTATCTTTTCTACAAGTCTCCTCTTCAAAAGTACTAGAAAACAAATCACAATAACTACAGGCTCTCACCCCCGAGCTGTTCTCCACTCATAACAGCTTCACGGCTTTTTAGTAATTCTCGTTCATGAGTTGCAACACCACATTGAGCTCTTCCCCCGTAAACTCCGGCGCCGCTGGGTTCATTGGCGGCGGCACAGCAAATCCGCCGTACTTGCCATCTTCACTGCTTTGTGGCGGCGGTCGAAGTACGTGGTGCCCAGGAGGCGGCAGCATTTGATGCTGTTGGCTCTGCTGGTCGTCATAGCTGTCACTACGTTCCTCTTCGTGTCGAAGCGGCGCAAAGTGGCTGCTATTAGTTGTGAAGCTTGGGCGGTTAAAGGTACTGTCGGAGCTAATCGAGAAGGACCCACCAGTGCTCGAGTATTGCACGGAGGGGAAAGCACTGCTGGGTTTCATGCGACGTTGGTCCGACCCGTACAGATGATCCAGATCCGACTTTTTGCTCTCCTTAGGCAACATAGTCGGGAGAGTGCCGAGGTCGCTCGTTCCAAAGAACGCCGGTGGTCCCATGAGTTTGTTGCGACTAGGTGGAGGTGCAAGTACACTGCTCTTGGGTTTGTCGAAGCTGTTTGGATAGAGGAAACTGCCAGTTGGAGCCACATGATGGTTGCCGTACGGAATGTGGTCCGTTGAGTACTCGCGGGTTGTGTCTGCCGTGGAAAAGTAATCATTGTCCTTCTCACTTGCAATTTCCACAGAGGAAATTGCAGCGTGTTCTTGCTGTTGACGCGAGTATGCGAGATCTGTCTGCTGGGCTCCAACGATGACGTTGTGGTGCAGTTTCTGGTGTTGCGCGAACTCCTTGTAGTTGTCGCAACTCCAGGTGCAGCTGGCCTGACCGATACACCGAAACAGGTTTTGCCCCTCTGGAAAGTGGATACGCATGTGTCTCTTGAGCTTCGTGCTCGTGTTGAAGCGTTTGCCGCAGCTTTCAAAGATGCACGGGTACGGCCTTTCCCCACTGTGGATCCGTTTGTGGCGACTCAAGTTGCCGGACGTGTTGAAGCGCTGAGTGCAGCCTTCGTAGTCGCAGGCATAGGGTTTGGTGCCCGTATGGATGCGCATGTGACGTCGCAACGCGAAGGATCTGGGGAACTGCTTGCCGCAGTGCACTTCCGAGCAGATGAACACTTGTTTGCTGCCGCTTTTCTTCTTGGGCTTGGGGTTCTCATGAGGAGGCGGAGTGGACTCTGGTGGGTAGTTAGGCGTCTCTTGCTGCCACACGAGCGGCCGGGAGTCCTCTCGCTTGACTAGCGCGGGAAGTGCCACAGAGCTCGAAGCGAGGGAGGCGTCGTGCATGACCAGCATTGCGGAAGTTGCGAAGTGAAGGCGAAGGCAAGCTCTTGGGCTCACTATGCTTGTTCTCTCGCGCCCTGTCGCTCGAGCGAGGTGCATACGCGGGGCAGAGCGGCTGTTGCGCGGCGCATCCTCCTTTTGTTCCTGCTCGAAGACGGCATCGACACCGCCAAAAAATGCCAAGCTGCTGTCTCCGCGTCTGCTACATGCAGCGCGAATCCTCGTGCAGCTTCGGCCTAGCTTCGCTTGCTCCGTGCTGATCCAGCATGGCGAAGCTCGCGACTCCAGCGGGATGCGACTTCTGAAGTGGATGAGCTGGCCAAAATTAGCGTCGATGGCCATTCCTCCCATCACCCGTAAGTCGCCTCCAAGCAGGATGCAAGTGCTGGCGTCGCTCAATTGACTGAGCTGCGGCTCTCTCAGCCTCTGCAGACGCTTTGCAAGGCTAAATGAATGCTCCAACTGCGGTGTTAAACCCGCGAATGCTGATATGGGCGTCCTGCACTTTTTGAGGGTCATTTAACGCTCTTGATTTCATGAGCCATCTGAAAGCTTTGCAAACAAGCAAGAGAGCGCTGCAGATTTGCATGGGTTGTTTTCCCTCTGCCATGCAAACGGCGATTGCTCAGCGCCGGGAATGGCGCTGCCGATACATGTGTGTCTTGCAGTCCAACGCTGACTGCCGAGATAACTCCACCTCTGGCATTCTCCCGCATTCATGAATCTACCACCGCTTGCACTCGAGGGACTGGAGCATGCATCAGTCGATCTGCGGCGGTGGTTGCTCTCTAGAGCTTCGCTAGCAGCGTGTAGCATCGAATTGAGTGCAGAGCACTTAATTCGCAGGTCTCTGCCACGTATCAAGTCATCGATAGACCCGTCCATGTCGTTAACGTTGAAGTTGTTGACCAATCACATTCGTCGCTACTCGCTGCAGCTGATGCGCTCTCCATATGGTGAGATGCGCTTCGAGTCACCAAAGTGGCGGAAACATGCAATTCGAGGCAAGGAAGAGCGAATCGAGGCACTTGGTGAGCGATGTGGCCGCATGACGCATGGAACTCTCACTTGCCGCACGCTGCACTGGCCATCCCTAGCGCTAGATGCACCGCAAAGCGACCGATTTGCTGGTCGAGCGTTTAACATGGCGGTGCCGCGCTAGGATGTGCTGAGGATGGTCGCAGGCGATGCGCTGCATTGGAGCTGTTCGGCAAGTCGGAGAGGAGACGATCGTCACTTGCGTCGGACCATGATGCGATGCAATTAACGCAGGGACACGCCGACCCTTCTGTCCATTGAGCGACTCTTAGCATGGATATAGTGCACGCGTCGTTCCAGGCCTCGTTCGACTCGCGCGTCGAGCGCCTCGGCGACGTCGATCTGGCTGACCTCCGCGTGGTAGTATGAGCGTTTGCACTGCTGCTTTCTTGGCTGCTGACGGAGGGGGTTGTAGATCTTCCGCTACTTCGACACAGATGGAAATGGTGCCGTCTCAGCTGGTCAAGCTTGTCGGATGTTTGCACTGGTACAGTGTTAAGCCTTGACTACACCGAGTGTTCAAGCTCAGCGTAATGTACACTTGTTGTCGTGAACAGTTGGGGTTGGACGTCAATACGACTCAAGTGCGGGAGCTCGGAGAGGTTTACCTCAATGGTAGCAACAGACGAGTCTTTGTTAAGGGATCCTATCTAACTGTTGTAGTGTAGAGTTCATGAAGATCGTGGACAGTCATGTACGACCGCCACTAGCAAAGGAAGAATCTGAAGTTGAGGTGGAAAATACTGCTCCAATGGAGGAGATGGCAATGCAGCAGTCTCCTAGCCAAAGCCTGGGGGAGACTGAGAGGAAGATGAGGAATGACAAAGTTCTTGAAGACGAGTGGAAGCTGCTGGACACGTATCGTCGTGGTCGAGTCAGTATGCAAGAGCTAAGGCTTTTCCTCGCGAGCTGTCGGTCGACACTCTCTCTTGATGACACCGTGAGGCTACTTGAAACCTATGGCAACACAATGTGAGACTCACATTACATCATGTTATTAGTACGCAGACAAACTAATTGGGTTTCTCTCTTGTTTGTAGAGAGAACGATGGAGTTGAAGAGCTCGAGTTTACCAGGGAGGGGTTTCTCAAGTTTCGCCATGAATACACGCCAAAGATGGCGTCGTCAGAGGACGATCTGTCTTCAGACGACGATGATGACATTGGTTTGATGGGGAACACTATGATAGAGCAGCGCATTCCGGACGCTGCCGGTTTGTCTGAGATGAATCAAACAGTTAACGGTGCGGCTTCGATGCGAGCACCATCCCGCCGTACTGAACATGGTCGTAGTGACAACCCCAGTGACCACGCTGTGGAGCATGAGCTCGTTGTCAATCCGGATGAACTTGTGGAGAGCGACGAGAGCGACGGCGAAGCTGCTGCAGGAAACCACCTTATCGTTAGGGACAGTCAAGCCGCACGTCCGTGAACATCGGATATCCAAAAGTACTTGACAAAATGAGGAAACCAGTAATGCTCACTCGAATCGACAAAGGCTGTCGAGTGGACGGTATCGACGGCAATCTTTACTGCGAGTGTTGAGGTAGACTTGTTGATATCCATGCACTCATTATGGGGATTGATAAGTTTGTCATAATTTGTCACGCCGCTTTAGATCGCTCTAAGCTCGAATTCCCGCGTCCAACCAAGCCAAAGGTGACAGTGTTATGGAAGTTGTTGATAAATACAGAAGATGAAAAAATGTCCTTGTTTTGCTGAACCACACGGTTTCACCGAAATACATAGGCATCAACAGATGTGACTTTCTGCATTGAATCACTACGACAGTGTAATTGCCACAGATCCCCTCGCATTGATTAAATTCTGGTCTTTCCACTTGTTCATCAATTGTGGAATCTACAGTGTCGTTTCCAAGTGTATGATACTTTTTCCCAGAAGTCCGCTAAAAACGTCTAGAATTTTTCGGAATCTGTAACCAAGACCCACAACGATGAAGTCTCCCTAGACTTGCACCAAACGAGCGTCATACATCGAGAGCACTGCCGAGTGATTCATTTGTCACTGATGGACGAATGATAACGGGACGATGCGTCCATCATCATTTTTGCTCTGTGTAGCATCATCAAGCGAATTCTAGTGTGTGCCACATCATCTCCACTTCACAGTTGATGGCCATATCGGGATCTGCCATGGCGGAAGTTCGTCGTCGTCGCCAACCTGCGCCCGCCGCGTCTCCGTTCCCTGCAACCAATGGATCCTCTGCTCACTCGCACGAGAAGAAGAAGCGTCGTCATTTTCGCCCGTCGCTGCCTCGTGGGTGGCTCGTGCTCTTGGGTTTCTTGGCCTTCTACGCCTCCTCCTTCGCCGTTGTGACCTTCTGGCACACGTGGCTCCCTCAGCCCAAAGGTTTAGACACTTCTCCCAACGAGTTCTCGGAGGACAGAGCGCGCGTAGTACTGGAGAAGATCATGAGCTTCGGGTATCGCCCTGTAGGCACTAAAGCCAACGAAGAATTGACACCAAATTATCTCTTGCAACAGGTAGAGTGAGGTAGAGTGAAATATTCGATTGTTATTGCTAAATTTTGGTGTTATTGAGATATTGTAGATTGAAGCAATTAAAGCTACGAAACCAGAACGAGTGAGTGTGGAAGTGGACGTGCAGAGACCGTCGGGTGCCTTTGGACTCGACTTTATCGCCCAGTTCCAGAACATTTACGCCAATGTGACCAATATTTTAGTCAAAGTATCACCACCCGATGCGACGCCCGACGCACTCAATAATTCGCTGATGATTTCGTCCCATTATGATGCTGCTATTGGAGGAGCTGCAGCGTCGGATGATGGAGTGAACATTGCCATTATGATAGAATTGCTAAGGATGTTCGTGCTGAACCCACCGCAACATGCAACACTCGTGTTCAATTTTAACGGTGCAGAGGAGACGATTATGCAGGCAGCACATGGTTTTATTACTCAACATCCGTGGACAGATACGATCAGAGCTTTTATCAACTTGGAGGCTGCAGGTGCTGGGGGTCGAGAACTACTTTTCCAGACAGGCAGTGATGAGTTGGCATTGGCTTATGCTCAAGGAGCCAAGTACCCGCACGCAAGCATCATCGCGCAGGAGTTGTTCCAGTCGGGCATAATCCCTGCGGATACGGACTACCGAATTTATCGTGACTTTGGTTTCGTTGCTGGTATGGATTTTGCCTATATCGCCAACGGATACGTTTATCACACGAAACTGGATGATATTTCTCGCATCCAGCCAGGTGCAGTGCAGCGGCTTGGAGAAAATGTTATTGGTGTGGTGAGCCAGTTGGGCAGCGAACCTGGACGCCTGAAAAGGGTTGCTGAAAACCCACAGAGCTCCAGAACATTCTTTTCAGATGTTATGGGACTCACTATGGTGACTGCAAGCAAAGAGACGACGTTTGTTCTCTGTGGTGGTGTCTTTCTGCTGGCGGTGATTTATCTCCTGCTTTCCTATGTATCGCTTTCCGAGCGATTGACAGCGTTTGTTCTTATCACGCGATGCTTTGGCACTGCCATCGCCTCATCATTGACGGTTGGTGTGCTGCTGAGTTTGTATGCACCACTACCGTGGTATTCACAGCCATACCTAGCTGCTGCACTCTTCCTTGCTCCCGCACTCGCAGGAATGCTCCATCAATTGGCATCCATGTTGGAAAAGAAGGCCGTAGCACCGGAAGCTTTGTGGCGCCTCGAGGAAAGTCTCTTTGAGGCTATGATGTGCATCTGGATGGGAGCTTTGGCGATATGCATGCAACTGGGTCTTATCTCAAGTTACGTCCTGGCAGTATGGGTCTTCTTTCCGCTCGTGGGACAAGTATTGTGCAAGCTTCTGCAGCGCTTCCGCATATTCTCTTCGAGCATGTACATTTACATTTCGCTGGGTGCTATGATCATTCCAGTGATCCACACCATGTGCTGCTTTGCGATCGCGCTCATGTTCTTCATTCCGTTGCTGGGTCGCAGCGGTCCTGTCGTGCCTCCAGACGTGGTGCTATCGCTACTGATGTGCATCATCTTATTGGTACGTTTCTTTTTCTCATACTCGCGAAGATTTCTACATTCTCACTACTACAACTGTTTACTGTTGTGTAAAGATTATGGTCTCGTATTCTGGACGAGTATTTTGCTTTCTTCCAGCAAAACAGCTTAAGTTGGTCCGGAATATCTGCATTGGCATTACCGTGGTATCAACGGCTTATGCTTCGATTCGGTAAGTCCTTATTTCTTTGGATATGATATTTTGAGTGTGTGTCCTGACACATGATGATGGTATTATTGATCAGTAATCCATACTCAGACGTTTGTCCAAAGCGCATCATGCTCCAGCACGTTCAGCGTGAGGTGGTGCTCCCCACCGGTGATATCGAGACAGACTCAGGTCTATGGGTGAACTCGTTGGATTTCCGTGGACCTGATCCAATCAAGATCCACTTAGTTGATACACAGTGGAAGGATGCACGTATGCATGTAGCCCCCGAAGAACTATACGAGCAAGCAGAAGTGTATGGGCACATGCCGTGGTCACTTCCAGTGAAGCATATGCTTCCTGAAGATAAGTCGTGGTATCTTCCTGCTGCTGCACCAGCGATTCCCAGTGATGCTCACAAGGCCAAGTAAGTCTCTTCATCTCTGTGCGCTAAACTTCAAAAACTAATGCATGCCTTGTTGTGGTGCTGCATAGACTGGAAGTCCTGTCATCTACGTACTCGAAGGAGACGGATCGCCGCAAAATCCACTTTGTGTTCACTGGGCCTTCACACATGAACCTCTTCATTGATGCCAAGAAAACCAAACTGACGTCATGGTACGTTTCGATGAAGCGTGAAACTTACCTAGTAATTACTACTGTGAAGTATTTGGCTAACGGAAGCTGTTCTTGATCATAGGTCGATGGGAAACGGAATCAGTGGACCCGTAGTCGAAGCTGAAGACGCATACATTCTTCAGTTCTGCAGCGGCGCCGTTCCATCAATTTATAACTTCTGGATCGAGGCTGAGTCCAACAAATCCATCGATGTTGCTTTTGTTGGCCACTTTCTCGAGATTACGACCCCAGAGATGAAAGAATTCACCGACGTGCTGCCATCATGGACCGTTGTCGCCGCTGCTGTGTCCACGTGGACGAAGATGCAGATTTAGAACCTACCTACTTTTTTAAATGTCATTAACAAGTACTGGGAGCAAGTGGTCAAACATTGATTTATGAGAGAGCATTGAAGACAGAACGAAGACATCTAAACTGCTACAAATTGCTTAGTACAGCACTTAGAAGTTGTAACGATCTCTGACGTGGTCGAGGATGCGACGCAACATCCAGCCGTCACTGGGAGTAACAGTAGTCGAGCTGTATGCCATCATGACAGAGTTTGGGAAATCCTTCGCTGGTTTAGTCTCCAGGCCGTAAAAGTCTGGTAGACCGAAACCATGCCCGATTTCATGACCGATAAACAAGATGTTCTCCATGTACAGGTTCTTCATGGTGTCATCAAGGCTCACTTCTTGGCCCCAATCGAAGCCAAAGCCGTAGGGGATGTCTTCCTTGAGCCAGAATGATACGTCGAAAGGCTCACCGGGGCATGAACTCGTGTCTGACCACTGGTTGTTCACGTTCGAGTAGTAGCGATAGCACTCATCAGGGCACTGAGGTACACCATCCGAGTCGAAGTTGCCTTCGTAAATTTTGCCGAGTGACTCGTCCGTCCACTCGAACTGCGACTTGGTCTTAGCAGCAAAGCCGACCATATTGACCTTGAGCTCCTTAAATGGCCAACAATTGTAACCCTCGAGCCACTTGTTCCACTTGTCGTAGTGGCGTTTCAGTATACCTTGGAACTTGGACGCGACGTTCTTATTCAGATTCTTGCTGGCATCCCAGCGGACACAGTAGTTGATCGACCCGTTGTTGTGAACAAATTTGTCCATGAGGAAGTTCTTGTTGGCCATGACGTTCCAGTTGGCTTCCTTCGATGTGTCCACGTTCGGGCCGATGCGGTTCTGCCAAACCCAGTCCAGATATTCAGTGCTGATGTACTCGGTCGGCTCACCAGTTACGCATTCGCCGGATTTCGAGGTAATCTTGCCAAAAGTGGGCACAGTACTGCTGTGGTTTGTGCCGGTCGACGCGACAATCGGTGCACCCCACACAGACATACTAGCAATGACATCGCCTCCAGCCGTTTTTTGGCCGGCCAAGTCTTGAGCATGCGACGCAGTAGCCAAAAGACCTGCGATGAGAAACTTGGAGGTGCTTGGCTTCATGGTGGAGAATTCAAAAGTGATGCTGTCCTTAAAATGAAGTCGGTAATCGTTGTACGAAGCTAGACAGCCTTCGTCAGTGGTGCCCCCATGTTGATCTCGTACGTGTCCTGTGTTCTGCGACCGCTGTCGATCCTGCTCTCAGAACACACGGTTGTGGTGCTAGAGACTACACGAAAACTATTGGTCTCGTTGACAATTGACCAATATCCGTGGTGGACAGTCTGAGAATGCGAACATTAGCGAATCCGTCAGCTCATTGAACAAATGGAAAGGCCGAAGAACAGGAACGACACTTGCTTCGACTTGTTTAACAAGATGGAAAACCCGAACGGTACGAACAGCACTTCAGTCATGATCATTTCAATGCGTCGACACCCATCTCTACTTAAAGCTCGCAACTCAGTATGTTTGTGGTGTGGTGACTACAATCCAAGCTGTCGTTTGCAGCGAGCAGACAATGTTTTCATGTGAAAGCTACCTGTGTCGCTGAAAGTGTACCAAGTTTGATTGTCGTGGAATACTAGGATTGCCAAACCGATCTCCGACAGATGATGGATTCGTTGTGTGCATATCTTCATTAGTTTGGCAGCTGGAGATCCATGTGTCATGTGAAAGCGTATGATGTGCAGATCATACATTGAACTGGGCTCCAAAAGCGAAGGCTGCTTAACTCGACACATAACACACCTAGACTTTTATCCATTTTTCAGTGATAAGTACTACCTTTAGCTTACTTTCATGTAGTGTACCAGGTTTGTTGTGGGACGACGATACCGTACGCGTTTGCATGCAAAGTACTAATACCAATTCCTGATGCAGCGAACACAAACTCTAACGTGCACAGCTGTTTCGTGGAGCACTAAAGATTGATGAATTTAACTAAATGCGTTCGAATATAAAGGAAGATCATCACCACCATAGGTCAGTTAAGAAGATTTAATCGCAATCTTTAGAGTATATCGTATTGTCAACACGAACACATTTGTATGTACGCAGGTCACCATCGTCTGTGTGGAATGAGAGCAGTGAATGCAACGAGCCACCTTGTATTTATCGCTGCACTGGCATTCTTGCCTCCGACTTCGTAGGTGGTTTTACATATCTCAATATTGATTTTGAAGGTGCAGGGAGCAGCACCTTACAGGTGGTGATATCACGACGATACCTGTAATGGGAGCGGCGAATTAAGGGAACCGACATGGATTTTGTTGTTGTCGTTCAGTCTAAAATCCCAAAAGAGGATCGTTTTACGTTTGTACAATGGTTTGAGCGCGAACCTGCGATCAAGCTGCATGCATTGTACTGATAAAGTGATAAAACTGGTGCATGAGGGGTGATGTAGCTGATCAGTGCTGGTAGTTCGAGTCTGTAGTTTTGGAGCAATCCAATTTGGACCGGCTATGGTCAGGAAAGCACACAAGTGCCAGGAAAGACAAAGTCGTGTTGTGTTATTGCGTTTGTTACCATGTGAAAGCATCCTTTCGTTCCATTGTATTTATTTACATACATTTACTGTATTAGCCAATAGTCACTATAGTACAGTCAAGCTGCAAAGTTCCATAGGAAATGCAATGACATTTTTATGTTTACAAAGATGAGGTATTGGTTCTAGGTTAGTTCTAAGCTCCTAACTTCATGTCCTCGCTGCAGCGAAACAGTGGCGCGAACAATGATGTCCAATTCTCTACACAAGCGGCCAAGTTATATACAGTATCACGTGCTTGTTCGGATCGACAGCTTCTGCCAGACCATCTGCTGCGCCGTAAACGTACCGTATTCGCCACCTCGTGTTTCCTTCCAACTAGGTAGTGCTTCATTTTCGCCTTTATCGAATTCCAGCAGCCCTCAATGGGCACAGGCCAAGCAACTCAAGCCTGCTCAGGTTCATGATGCCATCTTCCGCAAGAACCTTGCGCGTCGAGCAGTGTCGTATTTCACGTCGTTGTCTTTGGCAACAGCATGCCCTCTTCAAACGCACGCACGACTTGTTCCTTGGCCTTAGTACTCTCGAATGCTCTCGCTGCTCTCGTAACTTGTCGGGTGCGTGAAGGCATCACGGGGAAGAATAGAGAATGGTTGATTAGGAGGCAGCAGGAGTTCTGAGCTGTACCGGAGATGTTCGCAACCACTGCTTTAAGCGCACGTGTTTAAAACACATTTTGCATCTTGCTTGGGAAACGTTGCAACTTGGTCGGCAAATGGTGTAGCCCTGTACGTAAGGCAGCAGCAACAGACTAAGGTGTTGTCAAGCACTTGGTGCCAATAATTTGTTGACTCACATTGAGCAGATGAGCGGGGCAGATAATCTATCTGGCTCGAGATGCTTTCCCCATCCCAATTTACTGTTCGTTGTAAAGGCATTCCTCTTGTTCAACGAGTTAAATGACTTTGTATGGCTTCCCGTTCAGCGAGCGGACAGAAAAAAGTTTAAGGGCTTTGTAAGTACATGGCAATCGTCGATTCGAAAACGACACAACCCAAGGATTTGAGCATTACCTTGTAGCGCCGTTGGTTTGTGGAGTCACTTGGGCTCTCTCACAAATGAAATCCCGTCCTGTTCCACAGTTTTTTCTTGCAGCCACATTGGCAGCTACGTCATCCGCGTTTGACTTCGGTGGTGAGAATGATGTTGTACAAACTGCAGGAACCGTGGCACCAGACCAGGCCGCGGATAGTTTAAGTCCGACCTCAGGGGTCAATGGATTTGCGAACTTTGGGGTACCTACGCAGCCTACAAACCCCTCAGAGTCCACCGAAATCGGAGGCAAAGGGTGGCCGTCAGGAGAATCTATTGGAGCTGGAAACCATGGTTGGCCACAGCAGGGAGGTACAGGGGCAGGTTGGCCGTCAAACCCTGGAGGAGACCAAGGACAAACAGGCTGGCCATCAAACCCTGGTGGTGATCAGGGACAAACAGGTTGGCCATCAAACCCTGGTGGTGAGCAGGGGCAAGCAGGTTGGCCATCAAACCCTGGTGGTGAGCAGGGGCAAGCAGGTTGGCCATCAAACCCTGGTGGTGAGCAGGGGCAAGCAGGTTGGCCATCAAACCCTGGTGGTGAGCAGGGGCAAGCAGGTTGGCCATCAAACCCTGGTGGTGAGCAGGGGCAAGCAGGTTGGCCATCAAACCCTGGTGGTGAGCAGGGGCAAGCAGGTTGGCCATCAAACCCTGGTGGTGAGCAGGGGCAAGCAGGTTGGCCATCAAACCCTGGTGGTGAGCAGGGGCAAGCAGGTTGGCCATCAAACCCTGGTGGTGAGCAGGGGCAAGCAGGTTGGCCATCAAACCCTGGTGGTGAGCAGGGGCAAGCAGGTTGGCCATCAAACCCTGGTGGTGAGCAGGGGCAAGCAGGTTGGCCATCAAACCCTGGTGGTGAGCAGGGGCAAGCAGGTTGGCCATCAAACCCTGGTGGTGAGCAGGGGCAAGCAGGTTGGCCATCAAACCCTGGTGGTGAGCAGGGGCAAGCAGGTTGGCCATCAAACCCTGGTGGTGAGCAAGGCTGGGGAACGTTAGATCCTGATTGCAGTGGTTCTAACGGTGGCGGGTGGACATCGCCTGGAGGTCAAGAATGGACTCCACCAAGTGGTGACCAAGGTTGGGGTACTCTCAGTGTTGACTGCAGCGGTTCAAATGGAGGTGGTTGGTCTCCTGGTGGTGACCAAGGCTGGGGGACACCAGGTAGCGGTTTAAATGATGGTGGATGGACTCCACCAAGTGGTGGCGAAGGATCGGAAACTCTGGGCGTTGACTGCAGTGGCTCAAGTGCTGGTGGATTCACTCCAGGGACTGGTTTCGGTTTTGGAGGCTCAACCGGTGTAGAGGGGTCGCAAGAAATACCGGGAAGCTCGGCGGAAGACCCTATCACAGATGCATCGTCGACAATAGAGACTTCTCTGACGTCGAGTGGTACTGGAGACCAAGGTTCTTCTCAACCATCTTCAACGGGTGATTCATCAAACACGGAGTCCTCACTGCCATCAAGCAACACTGAAGATCAGGGTGTGTCATTGCCGTCTTCGATGGGCGGTTCAGCGACAACAGAGTTGAGCAATACTGGAGACCAGACATCCCAAACGGAGATCTCAACAACCGATGGCTCTACTATCGGTGCTGATGCAGACCAAACGTCGATGTTGAGATCCTCGACAACTACATCAGAAAGCGAAACCAGTCAGCAGCAGCAACAACAGGACGTCACTCCTGGTGGTAAGACTGCTGGAGGTGACACTGTCAAGTACATCTCCACATGGGGTGCGCCTGTAGTCGCCGAGACTGGCACAAATCTCGTCAGTGCAAAGCCAACATTCGGAAAGATCACCTCGAGATCCGGCGGATGTGTTATTGGGGAACCGACCGAATGCATCAGCACTAAATACCTGGACTGGGTTTGGCAAAATCGTATCGGACCTGAAGCGGACACGTCAAAAAAAGCCAATTGGAATGTGATGGCCAACAAGAATTGGATCATGGACCACCTCGTGCACAACAAGGGATCGATGAACTACTGCGTTCGTTGGGACACGGATAATACTCTGTCGAAAGAGGTGGCGTCGAAATTCGAGGGAGTGTTGGAACGCCACTACAATGCGTGGAATGAATGGCTCGACGGCTACAATTGTTGGCCATTCAAGCAAATCAAGATCAACATGGTCGGCTGGGCTACGAAGGACGCGTCTCAGTTTGAGTGGACCGATGACTCAATGGGCACAATATACGAAGGAACTCTCGATCCCACCGATGGTGTGCCCCAGTGTCCTACGGAGTGCTACCGTTTCTACGATAACGTGAACAACCAGTGGTCGGATACTAGCGCGTGCAAGGGTGAGCCCTACGACATTTCATTCTGGCTCAAGGAAGACATTCCCTATGGCTTTGGCTACGACTGGGGACAGGAAGTGAGTCTCAACGATACCATGAAGAACTTGGACGACAAGAATATCATGTTCATCGGTCACGAAATTGGCCATGGGTTCGGTCTGCCGGACTTTTACGGAATGGATGAAAAACCTGACCAAAACTTCCCGAACTCCATCATGATGGCGTTCAGCTCGTCTACTATTACTCCCAGTGATGGCTGGATGCTACGTCGTATCCTCGACCACGTCAGGGATCGCTACAACTTTTAAGTTGTACATCACTACTCTCTTGTCTTTGTTGTTCATGCTCGCATTGGGTACGCGCATGTTGACTCTTCGTTTAGTCTTGAGTATATCAATCGCACACTTTGAGCATCTCCACTATTCATGCGTAAAACTAAACGCAATTTGCTCACAACACCAATCGATTTCTGTGAAAAACACTCTAAACCATCCTGGAAGTAGTTGTCGTAGTACCCACATAGAGCGAGAGCCTCCACATACTAAAGCATCTTTAAAATGTACGAGCACTACAGACAGGGGTGTCGGCGAAACCGCAGACAAGGCGATGATGGGCCTCCACAGCATATTTGGCAGTCTTCCAATGGAAGAACCACATACGGACGGTATATCTTGATTGTAGATAGTGTAGACTGCGAGCAACATGTTCACAGTGTCGCCGTCGCTGTCGAAGTTGCAGAAGAACCTCAGTGCACTGCTGCCAGTCTCCAAGTGCTGGACGAAATTTAGTTTTACATGCAAAGTTTGGCCACCGGTGGAACAATTTCACAGACATCGGTTGGTTTTGTGAGCAAGTTGTCTTTAGTTGTACACATGACCGGTAGAGGTGCTCTTAGTGCTCCTTTTGCTTTAGTGGTCATCTTGCGGATGTGCCCCCAATTTCTCTTTAGAAGTGTTGTCCAATGAATGAGCAAAGTATGAAAATATTGAGCACATGTTGCGCAGCTTTGTGCTGAATTCTGGACGTAATCTCGTAATGCACTAAAGTTTCATTCCTCCTGTAAAACCAGTCTCCGTTGTACGCTGCCTTCTCGGCGTTGAGCTGGTATGACACCCACGATGGCAGTCTGTATTTAAGAGCACCAAGGGCCTCAAAGGCAAGTCTAATTGACAAAACATTAGTAGTAAATCTTTGTAGATACGGCACACGGATGGACTACACATCCTTTGTCTGTGCTTCATGTTGTTAATCGACAAACACCACTCGCTCCAGACACCTGATGAACTGGTGCACACAAGAGGATTGCGGTAGCCACCATTCTGCAATTGGCAATCAAACGCGAAGGCGTCATGCAAGCGCGCCGCATTTTGGTCTTCATCTCATTCTCGCTCGTATTCCTTTCTCGTTGCAATGCTGCCTTTACCAACTCCGACAGGCTGAAGATGGCAAAGTCGACTCTGTCCGAAGCTCCGTGGACTTTGACTACTGGCCAGAATAATGGAGATAAAAGGTTTTTGAGAGTCCACGACACAAATGAATCCCATCGATAAGACAGCCAAGGATGACGAAGAGAGGGTTGCATAGCAACAAATTTGCTGGGAACCGTTGTTCTTAAAATTCACGGTAAACTACAACAAAAGCTATGGTTACGCCTCGGATATACTCCTGATCAGGTAATGGTTCTGTTAAACGCGGCAAGCAAAGACGATGAGAGCTACAAACAGTACACTAAGTACTTCTATAACTACTTCGTCAAATATCTCGACGAGCCGATATCCCATTTTCCGGAACAAGTCATCGATAATATTTGGAATGCAAGATTACATGCCTGGTTGGAAACAGATACCCCTCCACAGGTATTTACGAAGCTAGGACTGACAGGTAAATGGGCCGATGCAACTGGGCAAAAGAACTACGCATACTTCAAAAGGTTCAGTGAATTGTGGGGCAAAAAGCAAAAGAGAGATTATAATAATCTTGAGCACATGTATATGTAGAAGTTAAAATAATAAATGTTCACTGTCTGCCATCAGAGTATTACTAGTTGTAGTGATAAGGATTATGCTTTGAATGTTGCAGCAAGCTAACGATGCCAACTAGAATCAAATCACTTTTATACGAGACGGCAGCACTCCCCAAGTACATTTCTTACATTAATGCGCTCATGGACTAGGTAGAAAAGTAGCTTTCCTTCAAGTATTCTCGGCAAGATCGAATACTCTACAAAAATCACACCAATTCCTTCTAATATCGCTATTCACCGATATTGCATCCACCAGTACCGACTTTAAGTGACATCGTGAAGATTGCATAACTGGTTACATATAAAAACAAGGACTCATACTGTCGGACTCATCGGTGCAGGGACTTCAAAGCAAAATAAACTGCTATGAACTTCTGCTTTGATCTAGTACAGTGTGCTCCCAACCTCATCATCCAAATTTGCTCAATGGCCAGCGATACACTCCGCCAGATTCTTGACTCCCAGCGCACGAACAGAAATTCGCTTTTCACTTTTCTACATGTACTCAAATTGATAATATGCAACACGGGGATTTTCAATGCTAAGAAACAAGAAACCGGGAATGTTTGTGTTTGTTAGTCAGAATTGGTGAACCGCAGCTGCGACCTTTTCGTTTCTGCTTCAGCACCAGTGCTTGACTCGATTATCGTTGTCACTCGATGAAGTCTCCGTCGACGACGTCAGTGCGACTTGTAAAGCTCCCTAATCTCCAACGCCACTAGACAATTCTGAGGTCTCAGTTGATGTATCGCCCGTCGAGGACGAGCTCTGATTTTCATTGCTACTCAATGACAACGAGGTTTCCGTGCCGGAGTTGTTTGTCGTTTGTCGTTACAGGATTCATGCGAGCTTGCAGTTGTTCATGAGCTGGCCGTCGAGGTCGACCCGATACGATTTTTTTCAATCACGGAATGATGTACGAGGTTTCTGCTGTGCAGTAGATACGAGGTGTGAGAAGGTTCAGGAGCTGATCCTGTCCTAATTTGTGCTCGATTGCGGTCTTCGCTCACGTTCACCGTCTATAATGTCGTATGAATGGCAACATTTACTTGTTGAGCAACCTAGAAAGCCTTTACGAAGAGACCCAACAACTTGTTGAACAAGAACCTTAGATCTGTTTGTTTTGGAAAGTTAGTGTCGAATTTCCACAGATGAGAACATCAGGTGGTCCTTGCAGCGTCACTTCATCTGCATTCGGCTTTGACGATGGAAACGATGATTTGCAGACGATAGGCTCCGTGGAGCAACAGATAATTTAACCGTAACTTCAGGTTTGATAACTCCGGAAAGATGACAAGTGGGAGCCAAGGATGGGGAACTATGGACGTGGACTGCAGTGGCTCAAGTGAAAATGGCTGGGCACCTCCAACGGCGGTGGTGACCAAGGGTGGGGTACACTAGATGTGGACTGTAGCGGTTTCAGTACTGGTGGGCAGAAGCCACCGAGCAGTGGTCAATGGTGGAATCCTCCAAATGGTGACCATGGATGGGGAATTCTTAGTGTTGAGTGCAGTGGCTGGTTGGTCTCCTCTAGGTGGTGACCAAGGAGTAGGAATGCTGAGTGTCGATTGTAGCAGCTCAAACGAAGGTGGTTGGGCTCCAACTAGCAATGGTGAAGGATCGGAATCGGAAACTTATTGAAGTGGACTAAGTGCTGGTGGATTGGCTGCGGGATTGAATGCTGTAGAAAGACAAGAACAGCGACCGGAACATGTTAAACCACAATCAATTCTTTGACGTAAGTCACTAGCATCAGTTAGCTAAAACTTTGCTTCTTTTCGATTGACGATCGATGTGTAGCTTCACCTTCAAAATTACTCAACAGCCAATATTGTAATGCGAAACTTCAATCGCGCTCCTGTAATCCTCGCAAGTATTCTAGAGTTTTAGCCTTGTTAGCCGCAGACCTCCCCTTCACGTGTTCATGTACTGGAAAATGAAAACTTCTGTAGCGAACTGAGGGTTCTAATTTGAGTTTCACGTTAAATTGATTATATGTACTTGAAGAATGCGTCAAAACTACTCGTATTCACACATTCTTCAAGTGTTATACGACCAAAGAGATACTATTTGAATTTTGGTCTAAAATCCGTTGACTCCATCGCTCAATGAAGTCTTGGTGGCCATGTGGTCACTGAAACATCAACAACAAAGCGAGATATATAGAAGAGTAGACCGCGTACAATAAGTTCGGCTTTCATTTGTGATTAACAGGTTCATGAACTATTATAATAGTGCACATTGTTCTCTTGGAGAACAGGGTTGACTTCATTGCCAACATCGTTTATAACGTTTATACAGCTACAGCATCGCGTAGGCTGAGATAGCATTTCGTGCATTCCTACAGGATAATGCAGCAGCCCGCAAGAACATATTTGATGGATAACGTATTCGTGGAGAGGAATGCAATGGTAGTGTGAGTACCCTGTCTGTCCAAAACATACTCAGACGCGTTAGCATGAGAATCATAACAAAATCAATCTCCGGGCTAATTTATAATCTCGGTGTCAGGACACGATAGTTCTACGGGCAAGTCCTTGCAGAATTAGATTGCAATTTATGCGAAAGTATTGTGCTACATTTACTGAGCAAAGGAACGAACAGGTTAGAATACTTTACTAGCAAACGAAAACATCAATATTGTAGAAAACAATTTGGATACTCATAGACATCCTCTCGACTACACTCAGGCAGAAGTAGCTGATCGTAACAATCTTTGTTCAGAGACGGTGCTCAGGGAAGACTCCGTTGTGGATGTCTGTGCAGCTTGCGACCATCCCTGATCAGTATTGTCGGTATTCGATGCAGCATCCGCCGAAGATGGTTGAGTGTCAGGACCGCTAGAAGCCATCGATGAGGGGCCGGAGTTTGTGGAAGGTGTTCAGGAATTTCTTGTGAGCCCTCCACGGCGTTAGAGCCCATTTCTGGAGGGAATCCACCATTAGCCGAGCCACTACTCGGCGGCGACCATCCTCCTTGACTTCCACTTGGTGGAGCCCAACCTTGGCTGCCTTTAGATGGAGACCACCAATTTTGGCTACCACTAGGTGTAGTCCACCCGCCGTGGTCACCACTAGGAGGATTCCAACCTTGACTACCACTCGGTGGTGCCCACCCACCTTTATCGCCACTTGGTGGTGTCCAACCACCACTTGGAGGGGTCCATCCTTGACCACCCGGTGGTGTCCACCCGCCGCCATTAGAGCCACTACAATCAGGATCTAATGTTCCCCAGCCTTGATCACCACCAGGGTTTGATGGCCAGCCCATTTGTCCTTGACTCCCGCCTGGGTTGGACGGCCAACCTGCTTGTCCTTTATCACCACCAGGGTTTGACGGCCAGCCCATTTGTCCCTTGCTGTCACCAGGGTTTGATGGCCAACCCGCTTGTCCTTGACTTCCACCTAGGTTTGCTGGCCAGCCAGGCCCCGCCGCTGATCCTCCCTTTTGCGGCCAAACTGGTCCATTTCCAGTTGGGGCCCCAAAACCGTTGACTCCTGAAATCGGTGTTGAGCTATCGGTTGCTTGGTTTGGTGCCGTGGTTGCTGCCGTCTGCGATACATCATTTACATCTCCAAAGTTGATCGCGGACGCCGTGACGGCCAATGTGGCTGCAAGAATAACGTGGGGAGCTGAACTTGGTCTCATCTTGGAAAATTGGAAATGACTCCACAACGAACAATACATGTACTAACTCGAGTCCCGTTGTGGACTCATCGACTTGACGAGCTCCCTTGTTTATCTAATTGCTTCTCGGATATCCACGTAGTTCTGATCTAGCCTTTACGAACAGCAAAACTGAGATGGGAGACACATCCATAGCCTTGTGCCTCGATGCCAGATGCCTCCTTGTCAAACGTTCTAACTTAACTGATAACAGACCCAAGCATACTATCTCGGACAACATTTCGTACAAAAGGATCAAGAACCTAACAAAACAGTCTGGATCAGCGCCGGTTTGTTTGTTTTCTTTGCACTAAAACACTTGGTCAGTTAGTAGTCTCATGCATCCCACACATTACAGCGTCACTTGCTCTGCCAGAAGGAGAGATGGGCCGTCAATCGCGAAAGAAGCACAATCAATGCTACGCATCGTAAGATCACCAGCATTATCAGGTACCAAACCAACGTTAACAACTATGCGAGTTAACGACACGTACGTCAAGTCAACGAAACCTGGAATTCGTCTTTACAGCGTTAGCTAAGACCGTATTTGCGAAGCAACGAAAATAATGGTCCGCCGCAAAGCGTGCCACACCGCAACGGTGACCGCTGCCTTGAAGGTACACAACAGTGTTGGGATCTGCTGTCGCTTCAAGACTGACTTATTAATTAAGACACACAGTTCCTCGTGCAATGCTTCATGGTTCTTATTTCGAGAAAGTATCTTTGCCAGCTATGAGCGTTGGCATTTGCCATTTCAACACAGTAGCTGCAAGGAGCAGTGGCAGACGGCAGACTACAGCGCACGTCGTAAAAGCTCTGGTTAGCTACTCAATAAGTTTGCACCGACACAAGAATCTCTCGTCCATGTACCGGAATCTACGCGAACGCAGCAGTTAGCAAGCAGTTATCAACAAGAGCTCCGCGATCCATTCATTGGTTTTCTGTTATTAGGTGGTCGGTGTTGATAAGTTGGAAAATGTACAGCTACCACAATCGGATAGCTAAGGAACGAACTGAACAAAGCCATTCCCGTTCTCTGTTTGAGAACGGGAATGGCTTTAATCTTCGAGTTTGTACGATGTTCATCTCGTAAGGAGTAACAACGGTCATATGTAAATGGAAGGTGAAGTACTAGATAAAGTTTTACCATGGCAGAATTCCAACACACTTTATTAGCATCAAAGGCACGATAGCGGTTGATTTGATTTACAAACTAAACCTTTCATCGTAAGTTGGAACCTCATGTCTAGTCCTAATGAAATACTACAATCGTTTACCATTTAAATTAAAATGCAATGCAATTATTAATAACTGTCTTTACATTGACTAAAAACAAATGTGAATGTGCAGGAGGCAGCATTTACTCACATGTTTCCCATTGTTTGATGTCCTGACCGAATGAAATAACGTGTTTCTCTGATTTATTGTCGAGGAAGTCAGCACATCTCGACCGTGGAAATAGCTTATGAGGGATATCGACAAGTCGAAGCTTGCAAAGGACCATGATCGATTTTCTAACCGCAAATGTAGTCACATCGCTTTCATTTGTGAGAAAAGCGTACGATAGTGTGACAGTCTAAAGCAACTCCTGTGTTGTATCAGTAGTTACAACATTCTTAAACAACACCTTGAATCACACATGGAATCTGAAAGAAGCAGCAGACAAGGCGCCGCGGTTTATGGCACGGTTAACTGGACTAAACCTATGTGCAATCGTGCCATTTGCAAGACCTTCTATCGTATTTTGTATTTCCAGATTGGAATTGTTCTGCTACAGTCATGGAAATGCGCTACATGTGGGGTTTGGTCGCTATCGTGGCTTACTATACTGCATGTAGTAATGCTGCTTTAATTGAGGTAAGGGTGCCAAAGACAACCTCACTTGATTCTGGCACCTTGAATCGCCCTGTCATCATGTATGCAAAGGAGATATCGAGATTACTGAGAGTGCGTGAATCGAACAACAACTATCATTCTCAAACAGTAAGCATACATTTCACTAAAAATGACGAGGTGCGAAGTATCACTGTGACAGGGGCTATTACGATAGTTGGCAACGAGCTAAAAAAGAAAGCGCAGGCAAAGATATGGCTCTTTCTCAGAGTTTCGCCGGAGAACGTTAAGCAAATTTGAAGGTGACGACTAAAGAGGACAAGAATTACAAACGCTACTCCAAGTATTTCATGTATTTTATTAAGTATCTTGAGGAACCGATTGCATCTACCAGTCTCAACTGTAGATGACATTTGGAACGCAAAACTGCATGATTGGTTTGACAAGACGTTAACCTCGTCGCAATTTTCGCAAAGCTGGGACTCACGTGCTCGTGGCAAGGAGAAAAGAACTATAAGTACTTTAAGCGCTACTTCGACACGTGGAAAAATGAGCAAGTGAGAGAGTCGACGCGCATCAACGGGTATAATCTTAGGTTGCATTCCAGGGCACAAATTGACTGAAAGTTTCGTCGTCATGCCTTGACAAGAAGTCTACGAAGGTTTGAAAGTTTTTTCACTGTAATACAGAATGGATATTTTTCGTTCTAATGTAGTGATAAAGATCAGAACGATTTATTTGTGTTTCGGGTCTCTGCGATATCTTCTCGAGTAAAGAGTGGGAGTATCATTGATGGTAGAACAAAATAATTCTTATTGTTGATGTTGAAAAGATAGTACTCAAAGATACAATAGGAGTGGCCTTCATTGCATAATGAATTCATCATTAGCTGGTGACAGCAAGTTGTTGTTCGTACGCATAGCTGGCATAGGCGTAACTCGTAACTGCAGTAGCGCTGATTCTGTTTTCAGGTTTGAAGCAGCACATGCGAGATATGAGCTCCCAGTCGTACTCAGTCACACCTACAGGTCGCGGTGGAAGTCGCTTCCTATTCACCACTTGTTGCCGGATAACATTGTCTGTCATTGAGTTCCCCCACGGTAATCTTCCTGACAGCGCTTCAATGATACACATGCCAAAAGAGTACACATCAAAGGCAAAAGTTGGTGGTGACCCCCTCAGACATTCGGGTGCTTTCCATCTGTAAGCACCCAGAGGACCTTTCTCACCTACTCTATCAGGTCGGGTCGCGATAAAACTTAAACCGAAATCAGCTAACTTCACATTGAGGTCGCCCACGAGAATGTTATTCCCTTTTAGATCACCATGAACGATGCCACGGTAATGAAGATATCGTAAACCGAGCGAAGCTTCATAGATGCACTTCCAAATCAAAGCACGGGACTTCCCTTTCACAAAAGACACAATTGTCCCTCGTGTGGCACGCTCGCACACAAAAAACGCTCGACCCTCGTGGCATGCTTAATCAAATGGTCGTGATTCAAAGAGAACCAAAGATCAACTTCCCGGCGAAATTGCGCCCGATCGTCGGCGTGATCTCGTGCTGCCAAAACCTGTTTAACAACCACATCGGTATCGAGCCATGTACCTTCGTAAACTGCACCAAATGATCCATCAGCTATGTGCCTACCCAATTCAACCTGATGAGGCGGAATGAACCATTTAGGTAGTCCTCTCTCGACTGCAGTAAGATGCCCAGCCAAAGTCAGCGATCGAATCAATGTTGATGGCATAGAACCCACTTGATATCGAGCTTCAAACATGAGTGATGCAATTAACTGTCTTCGGTCTGCTGTACTCATCATCACATCTAGGTATGGCTCTGGCTTTTCCAAACACGCTTGCAGTGTGTTTAGCTGTTGTCGACAATTTTTTTTCCATCGAGGTTGCCAACGGTGAACGCGTGCTTCACTGGACAAGTTTGGTGAACCAAGCAGAAGCCGGTCAATATCATGATGTATGCTATAATTCTTCCCAGCAACAGTGTGTGATACACACATACTAGTCATGCGGCTCAATGATGTGCGTTGTTCAACTGAAGAGATGAAGCGGGTTAGGATCAAACTGAAATCGTCCAGCAAACGCTTTCCAAGTGGGACAGATGTAGCTTGAAATTGCTCGAAAATATCCGTCAAACGCCCGAGCACAGATTGATTCACGGAGTAGAGTTCGTTAATATCTGCGCAAAGTTGCTGAGCATCATCCAGCAGAACTCGGATTGATTCCCCGCTAAAGACGTACGTGTCAACATCACGAACAAATATTTCGTCGTTCTCTCCTTCTGGGATTCTTGATCTGCTTTCTTTAATTGCAAGACGACCAATCTGATGCACGGCACGCTGCATCGTGATTCTTGTCGATGAATCTTCATTGCACATTCCGACGAGTAAATTCCAAACATCTTCCTCCACAAATGCAGGCCGAATGGCAGGAGTTCTAGATAATGCATAGTGAAGTGGACGTCTCCATGGTTCGTAGTGAGATGTAGAACGCGTTACGAACGATTGATCCAGGATATCGACAATAGCAAGCCCAAACTTCATCGTGTCTGCACGGACACGCTGATTCTCTCTATCATTGCAATTGATTTCAGATAACTTTGGCAGACGTCGACGTTTTTCCTGCAGACGAACGAGACCAATTCCACTTAAAATCCCACCTGTTGGAATACGTGTAGATCTGTAGCCGATTTCCGTTCTGTAAGTCAAACGTAGCTGATTAACCACTAAGTTGTTGTGAGTGACGCCACAATCGTTCAAATATCGCAGTCCATGGGCAAATTCGAGGATGTACTTCCATGAAAGCGACTTTGCTGCCACCTCGATACTTTGTTGGTGGATCATGAAAGGGGTGCCAGTATGACACGCTCCAAACAATTTTTGAACGTTCGGGTGGTTTAACCCCGACCAAATCGCTGCAGTACGTAAGCATTCTTCTTCGCCACCATTAAGTTGAGAGATTTCTGCTTTGTCCCATTCCTTGGCAGATACCACAAACCACTCTGGAAGCCCCACCACCACAACATTAGATAGCCGTACTACATTATCGTACACAAGCGAAATGACCTCCAGTTCTGTGCGGGTCAAAACGTCGCCGTGGGTCTCGATACCGTGTTTCATCCGCGTCAGAATCTCCATTCGCTGGTTTTCATCTCCCATTTCGATCGACATCCACTTGAGATCCTCTAGAAGTGTCATGAAAAATTGTATTTGCTGGTTCCGCTCGCGCAACAATTGCTGATGCCACATACTTGGGTTCGTAGGATTGATTATCCCCACAGCCGAAGTTGTAGCAGACGTCAGGATCCAAACGATTGATGCAAAATTGGCGAGTTGCATGAGCACTCGGGACTCGTGCATATAGTTGTAAGGTTCGAGTTGTTGTACGACATGCTTCCAAAATGTGTAGATTGTCTTGCTGTCATTTGCCCGACATCTCTCCGTGTCGAGCTCGTCCATCAAGTGTTTTCCCAACTTGGTAGGTTGCGACCACCACCGCTTCCACCGTACGCGGGCACCTTGTTCATAGTCGAGCAATGTCGAGAATGGTCGCTTCAAGAGTGCTAGTACTTTGCCTCAAGTGGATGCTCAGTGTCAAACTGAAGACGCACCCATCGCTTTTGACGTCTTTCGAGACGATCAGGTGGACGCTCGATAATTTCCAAATCAAGTAAACTTGTAAACTCTGGAGATTAAAATATGTCCAGTGTTTGTCCATGTGGACAGTCAACCACGTCATAAGTGACAGGAGTCTGACTTTCGACCAATCACGCGAAATAAAAGCCGTCATTGGTGGAAAAGCAAGTGAGCCAAACGTGATCTACGTGATCTAAACGCTCCCACACACCTGGTCTACTGCGACTTGTACTACTGGTACTACACGACCATCGTATGTGGTCGTAGACTGACGTCAGGGCGAATGTCGTCTTTCTTGCCCCGAGTCAAGCTTCTCAGTGTCCAGACCCTGACCCAGACGTCGGTACATATCAGAGGCAAGACGCCGCAAGCTGTGGCTTCACGTCGGAAGTCAAGTCGGCTGCATGTAAACGAATAGGGGGTTCCTTCATTCATACCAATTCACATGCCTGACTGTTACTACTTCGGCAATTACATTAAATAGACTTCACATGCTACTTTCTCCTAACTCTCTCTTCACGGTGCTGAGCTGATCTGGAAGAAGCTGCTCGTTCGGTAACGTTCCGAATCATCAGCTGCAGACACGCGCAGGAAATATTTCGAGCCTGACTCCATGCCCCACGGGACCTTATGGTACGTGAAGAAGCCCGTATTCGGAGCTTCCTTGGCAATGAGCGTCGTGGCGCTCTGTCCGTCCTCGAGTAGTTCAATACAGAGCTTCTCCACCTTGGAATCCAGCACCTTCCACTCGATATCCACCGGTTTGCCTCGCGTCCAGACCGTGTCTGGAGTCGGCGACACAAAAGCGACCATCGCCGCGCCCTCTTGATGGCATTCGCTGGTCATTTTCGTCGGCGACGTGCTCTTGCCGTACACTCGTAAGTGTTGCAAGTGGTGGTGCGTCTTGAACGAGTGGGGGAGGGACTGCTGCGGCGAAGTGGGTGGGAATGTGCCGAATTGGGCTGTGAGGTCGTAACTCCGCCGCCTCATGTTCGCACGACTGTCAGCCGACATGGCACTGAAAGTATGTCGTCGATGGTCAAAAGCTTCTTGCTGCATTGTCATGATTGCAACGGAGCCTGTGGACTTGCGTAGCAGCGTTTGCTGGAGCTCGTCCACGTCCTGTTCCTGCGTTTTTTCCTCTTGTTCGGGAGGTGGCGAGGGCGCTCGTTTGGTCTCGAGGCACTTGGCGTCTGCCGCTTGGGGCGACGGCTCACTGCTGCTGTTGGTAGGGCTGCTGTCGCTGGGAGCAGCAGACATGTCCATGGAGAGACGCTGGACTACGGCAGTGACCAGCGACTTGGTAGGCGAAGAAGACTGCAGCTCCATAGGCCGCGTGTCCACGGCCAGAGAGGAGGAGGACGAGGCCAGGAACGGCCGCAAGAGGCAATGCACCAGCAAGAGCCCGAGACGAGCGAGGCGCGCGCCCCAACGCTCTTTGTCCGAGTGGTCAATGGTGCTCCGCGGGTGAGAGGCAGACTTTTCCACTCGAGCTAGGAAAAGCTGCCGCTCGAAAAAGACTCGGCTTCTCTCGCAGTCCGAGCGAATCCTCGGCTGGCTAAATGGGAAATGGCCTTCGCGCACAGCACGGGCAGTGTCTACAGCGAGGCGCAGACGAATCGCCTCCGTCGTGCCTAGATATTCGGCGAATGACCGAGGCCGCGGGCAGCACGCGACTGCCGCTTCTGCATCGGAGCGCACGCCAGCGGCGGTCTCAGAAAAGGGCTCTATCCCGGACTATAATTCGCGCTTCGCCTGCCTCAGCCGCTCTTCCAATCGAACGTTAGCCTATAGTGAACGCAAGTGGCACCTGATCTGTCCGACTCTCGTCGCGGCGTCTTTGCGTTTGGTCCCATTTGGTCCCATTTGGTCCCATTTGGTCCCATTTGGTCCCAGGCCAGCAACGAAATCAGAACCGCGCAATGGTAGTCAGCGCCGCTGGTGGCACGCCACGTGATACGTTCATCGACGCTCGGTCGGTTCAGCCACGCGCGCTGGCGCCACCGCGACCCACTTTCCGCGAATGCTTATTCCGCTGCTTTCGTGGTGAGCGCCAGCTGTTGGGGCTTGAAGCGTCACCGCGGCGATCGCCCATTGGCGCAAAAGCGATACAGCCCGTTTTTGCGTCTTCGCACGCAAACGGGCTGACTCGTTTCGCAAAATTGGACCGCGTTGGCAACGCGATTGTGGGCATTGCACGCATCGGTCTTGTGGCACTTTGGCCGCGAGGAGATCTCGGGGGGTTGTGCAGCGGTCGTCGGCCGTCGCGACTCGACGGGAAGGTGCTGGGATAGCCCAATGCGACTCGGTCTAATGGCGCTATGGTTGCTAATGCTCCTAGGGTCCTGTCTGCAGGTCTCGAAGACTCCGAGTCCCAGCCAGAAACAAGAGCTGGGCGGCGTTACTTTCGCCGCGCACCTCTCGCAGCATGAACAGCTCCTGCCTGCGGAATCCGCTGGCAGCAACGGAGAGACCATAGACTAGTCGAGCTTGGCGCTGGATCCAGCGCGCCAAACGTCGAGCGGATAAGTTCAATTCGATCGCGCAACTCTCCACGTGACATGATATGAGAGAGCGGTTCGAATTTGCAGAGCTCTCTTCCCCGGCTTGCCTTCTCTTGTTCCGCTGGCCGTGGTTTATATCGAGCAACAACATGTCGAGCTGCAATCGTCTTCCATCAGTGCTGGCGCTTCAAGGCGGCAAGCTGAGCTTCATTAAGAGCGAGCAAGTCTCTGCCGAGCGTCTAGCAGTCCGCATCCGAATCTAGCCGACCGTTACGGCAAGTTGAAGTGCATTTCGACCAATCGCAGGCCGCCGCCACGTCAGTCGAATAAGAAAAATCCAGACCACATTGAAGTGCGCGGCCGGATACTTCAGCCTCCCAGTCGTTAGACTGGTACGGCGCCTACTGGGGGCACTGCTGCTGCTTCTTCACCCCTGCTAGCATGGATGCTCGCGATGCATGGCCCAACTGCTTGTCTCTTCAGCCCAGGCCATGGGATATCATGTCAACTGCGCCATGTCTGACGCTGCAGCATCTACGGCAACAGCTCGTCGCAGAAGACCGACGGGCTCCGTTATTCGATTGCATCCCCTACGCCACTCTCTTCGGGCGATGATCTCCCCCTACGAGGAGCAAGTGGATAAAGGTGCATTGAGATGGACACTACTCGTGGACCGCTTGCGGACTGTCGTTTGACGTTGCAGCGTAGTCAAGTGGCAAGGACCTGCAGACTGCAGCTGGAGCCCATCGAGCGGCAAAACGATTAACGCTGGAGACGGTGTGTTCGGCATATCGTCTGCCGCCGCCGCGCCGATGAACACGCTGGTTATACAAATAGGTACAGTGCAAGCACATTGACACGCACATCAGCGGATCTGCTGCGTTGATGGACCACTATCGGATAGGCGAGCAAAGAGTTGAGCTTCTGTCACGCTAGTGGCGACTTGATGTGTGCAAGTTGCAGGAACCCTTCTGTGAACTCTAATGAGCATCCGTTCTTGTTGCGCACAGCCACTGACAGATGCATGTAGGAGCGGATCGCCAGCGATGAGCGCCTTGCGACAGCGAGAGTTCGCGGCAGTACGCGATGACCGCATTGCGATCCTCATCATCTATCGCTGGCGTGCTGGCAGCTTGGTTGTGTCGCGAAGGCTGTCACTCCTCGCTACGACGGTCTTGCGTGGCAATCTGCTCCGCTGTTGGGGTAGCAGTTTTAGTATTAGAGCAAGCTTGCATGCTGCATGTTGCTGTCGTGCTGCAGTCGCCTCGCAGCGGCGAGTTCAAGGCGAGTGGCAAGCTTGGAGCTCAGCAATCCATTTGGAGCACCCCTCGTCTGCTTGGACACCGATGCTACGCTGTAAGTACGCGGTAGATGAATCTTATTCGCTTTGTCTGCTGCAATGCTACAGGTACGGCAGTGACATCAGGTGTCGCTGCCGAACTTCGGTCCGAAGCCAGCCTGGGACCGATGCTCGTCGCGACGCCCAGCAACGCTGCAGCGCACGCCAGCATTAGCAGCTCAGGTCGACGGTGCGGTCAGCGACGGCAGCACCGACCTGATCGCGGTCGTGCCGGCAGCGTGATTGAGATGCTCGGGCATTGCGTCGGTCACGCAACCTTCGCGCGAAGGCAACGTGGCAGCTATCCTTCTAATCGAACACGCCGCGCGAGTGCTGTCGTCGTGAGGCGCGCGTCGCAGTGCCTAAGGCGGTCCGGGAGACGTTCGGAGGCCAGCTCTGTTTCATATTGCGAAGATCGGCCTGAAGGCGTCGCTGTGACTCACGTTGTGCGCTTGTCTGCCAGACAGAGGAGCAAATCTCCCTCTGCTTGCCGCCGCGTGCGTGAAGTTGGTCGGTCAAGTGGCTCGACGCTCTCTGGAGGAAATGGTACGCCTCCACATATTGTTTCAACTGTGGTCCGAGCCTCAGAAGCGCCAGCCTTGAAGTCTCCGTCAATCGATGGCATTATCGTTGCGCTTCGAGTCAGACGCTGGAATCAAGTGTGGCGCGAGCGATGGAGAGTGGGGGTGCACAGCGTTCCTGTCAGTCACAGCATTGGAAGTGGCGTAAGTCGAAGGCTGCCTATCTTCCCAAGAAGCCACTTCCCTCTCAAACGACAATGCACAGCGCGAACAGCTCAGTGACGGGAATGCTCTTCGCCAAGAGCACCTTTGCGTATCAAATGGGACCAAAAATTGACGAAAAGGTATCTATCAGTTACGAACCTGTTAAATTTAGGATGTTTGTATCCATCTTACGATGGCTACACAAAAACAAGATGGCAGCACGTGGTGAGACGTCGCCGTTGCTGCCTCTGCACTCAGCCAGAGCCATCCAGTCCCAGCCACAGCCCGAAGAAGCCCCTGGAGCTCGTGCCCATTGGTTCTCGCGTATCACCTTCAGCTGGCTTGGGCCTCTGCTCCATCAAGGAGCCTCAAAGCCGCTGCAAGCTCAAGATCTATGGGCCTTGGAAGCTGAAGACGATGCGGAACGAGTGACCAACACTCTGCGTGAAGCTGTGAATAATGTGGGCAATAACAGCCAATCTCTGTGGGTCTCGATCCGTCAAGCATTTGGCTTCAACATGTACGTGGCAGGGGCGTGTAAACTCGCTGGCGACTGCTTTGGCTTCGTTGGACCCATTTGTATCAATGCTTTGATCAAGTATGTGGAGGATCCCAAATCGGCCTGGTTCGCTTCGGCTCATTATGGCTACATTCTCAGTGGCACTTTATTTGTGGCCTCGGTCTTGCAGAGTTTGTGTCTACATCAACATCACCACTTAGTGATACGAGAAGCCATACGAGTACGCTCTGCATTGACGATGTTAGTGTATGAAAAATCGTTAAAGTTGTCGTCCCAGACGAAGAGCACTTTGGGTTCAGGACGGATTCTCAACATGGCTACAATCGACTTGAATCGGATTTTGGAGCTGTTCTACATGATTCACTACTCGTGGGCAGCTCCTGTCCAGTTGATCATTGGGATGATGCTTTTAGTGCATTATCTTGGCCCTGCGTCATTCGCAGGTGTTATTATCATGATTATTTTGCTGCCTACGAGTGCATCGTTTTCGTCTAAAGCAGCGAAGATTTCTAAAAAAATGTTGGAGTCCACGGATAAACGTCTGAAATTTTTGACGGAATTGTTTCAGCATATTCGTGTGATAAAGTTTTATGCGTGGGAGAGTGAAATGCTGGGGCAGGTGGATTCAATTCGCACGAAAGAACTTCATTTTCTAAAGAAAATGATCATCTGGAACGCCTACGGGAGAGTGATATTGCAGGCTGGACCTGTGCTTGTGTCTTTTGGAACCTTTGCAGCTTATTCGTACGTTCAAAGTGATCCACTGACTGCTGACAAGGCGTTTACTGCAATTACATTGTTTAGTATCTTCCGGTTACCTTTGATGGCACTCCCGCAAGTATTTTCACTCATTTTCCAAGCCAACGTGTCAATCAAGCGTCTCGAGTCTTTCTTGTATCTCGAAGGGCACCAACGCAGTTCAACATCATTGTCGGCCTCTTTCATCTCGGACCCTTCGTTTGAGATTCGCCATGCAACCTTCAAGTGGTCCAACAAAGGTCATGAAATGACGGATGAAGCTGCTAAAGTGACTGCAGGAAGTGTGACTCCCCCTGCTCAGTTGTCCAACATCACGATTTCGATCCCGAAAGGTAAACTGACTCTCGTCGTTGGAGCAGTTGGAAGCGGCAAATCGACACTCCTAGCAACATTACTGGGAGAGCTTCAACCTGAATATGGAGTGGTTCGTATTCCTTCGAGATATGTTTCTTATGCCGCACAAACTCCATACCTAATCAACGCCAGCGTCCAGGACAACATCTTATTTGGTGCGCCATTAGACACAGCTCGTCTTCACCGAGTTATCAAGAGTTGTGAACTTGAAAAGGAACTTGTACGTCTTCCGAACGGATTTCAGAGCGAGATTGGTGAGAATGGTGTTACGCTCAGTGGAGGTCAAAAGCAACGCTTATCGATTGCTCGGGCACTGTATTCAAAAGAGCAGGAGCTTTACGTGTTCGACGACTCCTTGTCAGCTTTGGATGCCCACGTTGCCACTCGCATCTTCTATCAGTGTTTCAACGAGTCAAGCGATGGACTTTTGGCAGGCCGCACACGGGTTTTAAGTACACACTCACTACAATTTGCTCACTTGGCGGATTGGATTATCGTAATGGATAACATGCGCGTTGCTGAGATGGGGACGTTCGAGGACCTCACGCAAGTTACCCCAAATGGAAAATTTGCAAGGATGTTGAAGTCATTTCAGCGTGCTGATGAAGCTGTTCTCACTAAAAATGACACGAATTCTGGCAGCCATCCTGAAGTGAACATCATCAGATCTAAGTCGCGGTCAGGTTCGAGTATCGATGGCGAATCAACTGGTGGTGATGGCATTTTGATCCAGGATGAAGAGAAAGCGGAGGGAAATTTGTCATGGAGCGTGTACTCTTCGTACTTTGTATCGTGCGGCGTAATTTCGACGGTCGGAGCGTTCGCTCTTTTATTTGCAACGCAGGTATCGTCCGTATCGACAGATTTGTGGTTGACAAACTGGACTAGCAACAAGCCAACTGGGGTTAATTTGACGTTCTATCTCACGATATATGCCTACCTCGGTCTAAGTACAATCATCCTCGGGTTCGTGGGAGACCTTTGCTGTCGATACGCTGGACTCAGGTAAGTACTCTCCAATACGGGTGCTGTAGTGATTGTTTCGTGTTAACAGAACGTGTGGCTTATAGCGCATCAAAGCAAATTCACCACACCCTGCTGCACCATGTTATTAAAGGGACAATGCGCTTCTTCGATACGACACCTGTCGGTCGGATTCTCAACCGATTTTCTAACGACATGAACACTATTGGTGGGTGATATTGTGTCACGAATGGGCAACCTTAAACTAACTGTTGTCTATCATTTCACAGATCAGAAACTTAATACCGCCATTGTGCAGTTTGTCACCATGCTTCTCGCGCTTTTGAGCATGTTGGCGATTCAGAGCTCTACTGCCCCTGTATTGCTGATTTTGCTCATTCCGGTATTTATCTGCTACGTAGCGTACCAGCGATTCTATGGGAAATCTTGTCGGGAGCTGCAGCGCCTGGATAACATTTCCAAGAGTCCTGTGTACGCTCATTTTACGCAGACATTAAATGGGCTGGTGACCATCCGAACTTTCGAAATGGTGGAACAGAGCCAGCACACACAAGCGCTTAATATTAACGAAAACACTAAGGCCTTCCTGCTGCTAAACCTGATCAATCGGTGGTTGGGTGTTCGACTGGAATTTCTCGGGGCGATGATTACATTTGCGGTCGCGTTCTTCGTCAGCCGAGACCATGTCGCACTCTCTAGTGCCATGGCTGGCCTGTTGCTCAGCTACTCGCAGAACATGACCTCGCTGCTCAACTGGATTATTCGAAACAACATTGACATGGAAAATATGATGAATAGTGTCGAACGTACAGATGAATATTGCCGCGTGGATACAGAACCAGTGACGCTGTTAGCGCATCACTACGAGCGTTATACGGCACCTAAATCACGTACTCTGCAGCTGCGACCGCATTGGCCCGAACACGGCAAGATCAATTTTGTAAACGTTTGTGTGACATACAATCAATTCGCACCACCGGTGCTTCATGGCATTTCATTCACTGTGAAGGGAGGCGAGAAAGTTGGAATTTGTGGTCGTACAGGGGCTGGCAAGAGTTCGCTCCTCCTCGCACTTTTTCGCATGGTATCTTTTGATAGCGGTGTCGGCGGAGGAAGCATCTACATCGATGAAGTGTCTACAACTGCACTCTCATTAACTGAGCTGCGCTCCAGGATGGCTATCATTCCACAGAACCCTGTGCTCTTTGCAGCAAGTGTACGATTTAATCTAGATCCGACAGGACAAGCGACTGACAACGAATTGTGGAATGCAATCCGGAAATCCCGTTTGGAAAACTTCATCAAGGGGTTACCTGGTGGCTTAGACGCTGAAGTTCTAGAAGGAGGTGACAACTTCAGTGTCGGTGAGCGGCAATTGATCTGTTTGGCGCGAGCTATCCTGCGCAACTCCAAGATTTTGTGTTTGGACGAGGCTACTGCTTCCATGGATCACTCTACAGGTGGGAATGATGCATATCTCAAGTGAATATTGCGACCATGAACTAACCTTTTTGTCTTGCAGATGAATTTATCCAGATGTCAATCCGCAGAGAGTTTGCTGAAGCTACGGTGTTGACGATCGCCCACCGAGTGGATACGATTTTGGACTATGACAAGATTCTGGTGCTCAAGCAAGGTCACATTGTGGAGTTTGGTCCACCATCCGAATTACGAAGGAAACCCAACGGAGAGTTTGCAGGCATGCTAGAAAAACCGTAGCATGATATTGCAACACCACTCCTCGTGCTGGTGGATTAATGCTAGTAGTGCCTTGATGGCCATCGAAATAGTTAAGCGTCCAAGTACGGATGTAAAACAAATTTACATGAAGCTGTAAATATTATTGACCACCGTCATATGTATGCGGACGTTTGTACGTTGTAGAGTGTAAACAGCAAATACAGTGCATTATGCGCAGTACACTACATGTACCGACTTCAACGATACCACGAAGAGCATTCCCGTCACTGAGCTGT
>PCFV01000238.1:0-40901 GCA_002812785.1 Phytophthora litchii | reverse complement strand
ATATCTTTTGACTCGAAGGCTAGTAGCCATTAGCCCAATCCACCGGGTACAGCATTGGCATCTCCTTTAGTCGCAGATCCAAATTCTTTACGAAAACATCGGCCACTTCTTCTGGGAGACTCAACGCCGCCACATGTGGTGTGAGCAATGCCGACGGATGCGTCCACAACAGGCTTTCAGTTGGGAGCGGTTCTTTCTCGAACACATCGAGCACCGCCTTTGAGAACAGTCCTTCATCCAAAGCCACCACCAACTCCTTCTCCTTGATCACATCTCCACGTCCGACATTGATAAACACTGGTTTCTTCTCCTTACAGACCTGCAGTCTCTCCAAATTCAGCAATCCTCTTGTGGCATCTGTGCTTGGCAAAATGTTGACGACAAAGTCAGCCACACCCAACACGTGATCAAGGTCGCTCGACACCCGGTCAGCACTTTCCTTGAGTTTCTCACTGTCTTCCAAACTAACTCGTCGCTTGAATCCCACGACTCGGAACCCCGCTGCTTTCATCAACCGACCGATGGCCTGACCGATTTCTCCCAGTCCGAGGATGCTGATAGTTAGCGGTCGAAAGGATCGATATTTCAACTCCGTTCGAGCATAATTGTGCTCTTTCTGGAAGGTCTGCACCTCGAGGAATTTGCGTTCGAGGGCGATGACCCACCCGAAGACGAATTGAGCCATAGCATTGGGCATGATACCTCCAGCTCGGGTCAAAGTGAACTTGGGAGACTCAGATTGGGTCAGCTGCTGGAAAAAGGGCTCCACACCGGCGTAGGTGGACTGTACCCATTTCACTGACTGCAGCAAATTGGGCGCGTCTTTGGGCAAGAAGTTGGTGCGATCTAGCAGCAGTTTAGCCCCCAAATTGGCATCAGCCAGCACGAACTCGGCGTCTTCGAGCGTTTGGCGTTGCGTGGCGTCCAGCGTCCAGCGCTGCTGCGTCGGGACGGGTACGTCCACGATCTCCACCTGCTGAAGCGCGGCGGATGCCTGCAGACGCTGACGAACGGCGGTCCCTAAGCCTTCGATCGAGGAGATGACAGGGATCCGGAGCGCCATGGCAGTGAGATACTAAAGTGCACGTTTAACACGTGGGTGAAATCGATTTTATTCTGCGTTTTTAAATAATGGCCCATTTAACCCGGCTCTGAGTTGGGTTTTAAAATGGCAGAGACATACGTCATTCTCCCAAGGGCTACTGCCATGCAACTTGCGGCGGAAGCGGAAGCGGAGCAGCAGCGCTGGGCAGGCGCCGAGCTGCTGGTGTGTGCTGTAATCCAGTTGCTGCTGGTGAATGTGGCCTATCGTATTGACCGCATGCGCGAGGCGCCGCTGCTGTCCACGTCGTCCTGGGCCATTTTCTGTGGGTTAGTGAGCGGCGGCCTGCTCGCGCTCGTATCGGAAACGGTGCGTTGCCTTGCTAAGAATAATGTTGGTGGCTTTATTGCGCTTGTTAACGGCAATTATTTTCTGTCTGCAGCGCGTCCAAGGCGCGGGATTAGACCCACAGATCCTGTTCCTAGGTCTGCTGCCCCCCATCATCTTAGAGGCGGGCTTCAACACACAACGCAAAGGTTTTTTCAGCAATTTTTACACCATCTTGCTATTGGCAATTGTTGGCACTTTGCTGGCTACGTTCGCCACAGGAGGGATCCTCCTCTGGCTCGGAAGTTTAGGGGTCATTACTCAGCTCACGTCAGCTGAGGCGTTTCTCTACGGATCCTTAATCTCTGCTATCGACCCAGTGGCCACACTACTAGTGTTCAAGAAATGTAAAGCCCCGTCATTGCTGTTCAACTTGGTGTTCGGAGAGAGTGTGCTGAATGACGCAGTAGCCATTGTCATCTTCACGCTGTTTCAGAAGTTCGTGGACAGCGGAAACACCGACGTTAACGTCAATGTGGCCATGTTCATGGTCTTCAGGCTATTGAGTATTGGTGTAGGGTCAGTGGCTCTATCAGGAGCTATTTGCTACTCGTCCGCCTATTTTCTACGGCACTCGGATCCAGCACTGCGTCAACATCCCATCTACGAGATGTCCATCATTCTATTGAGTTGCTACGCGAGCTATTTGGCAGCTGATCTGTTTGAGCTGAGCGGTCTATTGGCAGTGTTCTTCAGTGGTGTGTTTATCAGACACTACCATATGTACAATATCTCGAAGGCCAGTGCATTCGCGTTCAAGCAGTTGCTCTCGACGATGGCGTTTTTGGCCGAGAACTTCATCTACCTCTATCTTGGACTGAGTGTATTCGCGTACCGCGACTCGTTCGTATGGGACTGGGGCTTTATCTTTGCCAATTTCGGTGCGTGTCTGCTGGCTAGAGCGTTTAACACATTTCCGCTCTGCTCACTGGCGAATCTCGGGCGGTTTGAGCAACTCAAGATCCCCTTCAGATACCAAGTCGTAATTTGGTTCTCCGGTTTGCGTGGTGCCATCGCCTTCGCGCTAGTGCTAAATGTGACGACTGGTAATCCCGCCCATGCAGCAATTCTTAAGAGTTCAACGCTTTTTCTGGTGCTGTTCACGACAGTGTTCTTCGGTATGGCGACAGGCCCCCTGTTGCGTACACTTGGGCTTACTGGAGACCCTCCGATCGAGCTCGAAGCTGGCATTAGCGAAGACAACTATCCTGGTGAGGCGCACGAGAGTCAACACCTGTTGCGTACTTCTCTGTCTCCTCCTGGGTCTCAAAGCGTGCACAGTAGATGGGTGGAGCTTGACGAGAAGTACCTCAAGCCAATCTTCGGTGGTAACCCGCGGCCGAAAGACGTTGAAAGTGATAATGAACATCAAATTCCGAGCGCGTGAAGTAGACCTGCCATGAAATCAATTTCACGTGGAGCAATCAAGAGTACGATAGAACACTGGTACATTTGTCCAGAGTCTGCTGATTATTAACATTTTGTTGTCGACACTGTCTTAACTTCGATGGTGTTATCTTCTATGGATTGCTAGTCTACTGGAACACTGGCGAGTAGACATACTCCACGTTGCCGATTTGAATCTGCTGCACGTCCTGGTACAGTTTGCGACGCAGATGTCGGCGCACCAGATTGATCGGATCCTGGCGCATGTGTTCCCACTCCGCTTCATCGTCCCTGAACCGATCACGATGTTTCGCCAAAGCTCTCACATGTTTGTCCTTGTTCTGGCGAATCTCCGAGCAGCGAACTAATAGATTGTGTGAATTGACTTCTACCAATGGGTCCTGAGCTGCTTTTTCCACCGTCTCGATGGTGCGGAATTTCGCTGCCATTGCTGTAACAGGGACACTGTAAGACGACTTGGTACTTTCAGAAAGAGTAGCAGAGGTTATTGGCGTATCGATTGCTTGAGGTCTGTTTTGCTGCGTCCTCTTTCCTCGTACAGAGTGAGCTGGAGCAGTATCTGTATAATCCTGTTCTTCTCTCTTTCGTTCAAGAAGCTTCATCTTCGACTTCCAATTGCGTTCTTGCCAAGGTGATTCCTACATAAACCAAAAAACAGTATTAACAAGCAACTTGAATCCGTCCTGCAGAGGTATTTGTACTTCGTGAAGTTTGGCAAGCTTCTCCGCAATTTCGACATCATGTCTGGCTCGAGGTTTCACCACTTGACGAGCATTGATACGTCGAAGTCTTTGGCGATGGGACTTGTGCTCTTCCATTACTCGTTCCTCTTCGATCACCCTCGCATCCGAGTCGATCAGGGCCTGAAACAACCGCTTTTGCTCTTTGGATCCCCCTAACGTATTTGCAAGATCGACGGCGTTGCGAAGTTTCACCTTGCTGAGTGATTCCTCTAAACTAGCTTCGATTCCGTGAACGTTTTCACGCCAACGAATTTCGTTCGCAACTTGACTATTCAGCAATTGATTCGTCTTATGTCTCAATGCAACGTGCTCTCCCAACAAATAGTCACCAATATCTGTAACCAGGATGTGAGAGTTGTAAGTAGATGAGATCCTGAACATGTAGCTCCAGTATTCGCATGCAAAAATCACCCCACTTCGTGTTGTCACGAACCTGCTTCAATACGATGATCACCTACACGCACTTGCTTGTGTTGAAAAGCTGCCACTCGCTGCGAAAACGCACGAGAAATGAGTGCACGAAGTAAACGTATTAGGTGAAAAGTTGCATACCTCAAAACTGTCGAGAGCTTGGCGCTTGCTGAAGTTTGCTTTAAGATGATCTGTTAAAGTGGCAGCAGCATCAGAAATTGGCAGGACTGGTGCTGATTGTGTCGACTTCTTCAACCTGAAAGCATGCAATCTGCCAGACACCTCCATTGTACTCACTAGTGGTTGTGTCAGCAAATCCACCGCTCGAATTGTTAGGCGGCGAGAACGTTCACACTGCGCCACGCAATCCAGGAAAGTCGATGACTCAAAGAAATGGTCGTCGCGCTCGAGTGTACCAGCAACGTGCTTGCTTTTGTATCGTATATATTGACGTTCGTCGCTGAGCAAGTCATCAAAAGTGCTGATCGGGTAGTTCCATGGCTCAGTTTGGTTTATTCCGCTTACCAGTTTGATCTCAGGAGAAGCATCTTGTTGCTCTGGTAAAGTAGTTTCGGTGACAGTCAAAGGGTAATACAGCTTCTTCATGAGCTTGTGATCGTTGTCCTCGTCATTATCGCTTGGAAGTTCACTGTTGGTCGAGGTCTCCATTGGACTGGAATGCGGCGAGCTTGATGTGTCATGAACCTCATCATAAGTTTCTGTGTCAATCTGGTAGCGTTTTAGCACTTGAGGTAGCGGGATTGTAGTGCTTCGCTCTTCATTTCGGAGCTACAAACAGCAAGTGAGTTACAAGTTTGTTAGACTGAGAAAAGATATCCCTATATGTAGTAAGCTACTACTTACCATTTGTCTGATGGTCATTCGACTCCCGTCGAATCGCCTTTCGTTCACAGCAATTCCTCCGGTGCTTGCATTCTTATGGGTCCCTCGACTGCTACATTTGATCTTCCTGCCATTGTGATTTAGAGATCGAAAGTACTCCAAAGGTTTGCCCCGTTCTAGTTCGACTTGGTGAGTCTCAGAATCCGTGATCCAGTCGCCATTCAGCACTTGCAACATTGGAAAACTAAGTCGACGAGGAAGTCGCGATCTATAGGTCACACCCCTAGGAGGTTGTAAAGAGCACTTGAACGTCGCTAAATCATCGCCTTGATGCAATGCACGTAAAGTATCGTCATCGATAGCAGCTTCGTGAAAAAGTAGAGTTTCAAGTAGGTACAATCGATTGTTGTTCAACCGAAGGGGGTTGTCACGCACATCTAGCTCACACAATCTAGGTGCTGCCGCTAAAGCCAGGATGTCTTCCAGTACATGAAGCATGTTGTTGCTCAACACCAACACTTCCAAGCACGGTAGTTCTTGACCCACTCGTGCTCCAGGGAATCGTGTCAATTCATTCGAAGACAAGTCAACTCGACGGACATTCGCCATTGAAAAGAGGTTTACTGGAACGACAGAAAGCTCGCGATCTCGAAAACTTACACTCTCCAGATCGAGGTCGACCGGTTCTTCACATTCTTGTTGGTTCGTCATGGTAGTAGAGCTCAAATGGTAGCCACATTCCGACAAAAATACTCAACACGGTGTCCATTACGAGATCGCCCCTTGATCCTGTGTGTCCCTCAAAATGGTGTTAGCGTTGCTAGATGAACTACCATGTCTTCTCGATGAAGCGGACGAGCTCATAGCACGTCTAAGTTATCACATGACGCAATTGAAGATCCAGCCAAAGGGAGCAACCGGTACTCAAGATGCTGACATGGCATCTATGAATCAAGACTTGGTCTCGGATTCCTCAACAAGTGGGAAAAAATCGCTGAGCCCTCGACATTCACCTCGCTCGACGATGAAGAACCGAAACATGACAGAAAATCGACAGGTTCTCGATGGTATCGACATGGACTCCATCCTAAAATTCTTTTCTCGACACTACTTGACGATGCAGTCGATGTCTTTTGAGAAAATGAACGCCAACTTGCCAGTTGGAGACCTCGAACGCAACGCCTTGTACACTGTTTCAACCACCACATACCAACTCATGAAGCGCCTGCAACATTGGCAACAAGCTGTATGGGAGTCGCTCACCAGGTTTTTCGCGGAAAACAGCGGTGAAACCTGTCTGCTGACATTTGATAGCCATCCGCAACTCACGAGGCTAATACTCGCTACAGTTTCCATGTATGTGAAGGTGAATCTGCTATGGACTTCGTTCCGCGTAATTCCGGGGCTACTCGCACTCTACACTTTCCTGCATCATGTACAGACTATTGGTGAACATGTTTTGACTGGAGCCGCAATTTATTCACCATTGGAGCACACAGACCATCGCGTGCGAGAATTTGTGCTTCACTTTGGTACAGCACCGCTTCTAGCAACTCAGCAGGACTTCCAACTGGTCCGTGATAAAGGAGTATCACTTGCTGCGCTCGCACTCTCGTGTTTCGAGCGATACGAAGCTTGTCACGATCTCGCCAAGCTTCGACATCAAGGGGTTTTTGATCTCGAGTCTCTCGTTAGTGGAGCTTATGCGTCACACTCGATGTTTCCTGATCTCCTCAATGTCTCTGATATTGCCGACTGGGTCATTTGTGTAGTGCTCTGTGTTCCCCATCACTTGCAAGGAGCAAATAGATATAACTCATTGTCTCCGAGGACCACGCCATCGTCTCCAATATCGCCGTCCTTGCAATTAAATTCTCCATCCCCTTTGCAATTGTGGGATTTCATGGAGATCATTGCGAGAGATCGTCTCGTACTAACTCTTCATCGTAATCATGTCGTCAATATCCATGATCTGCTATATCAACAAGTTACATCATCGCTGTCCACTGGGGCAGCTTCTTCATCTTCGTTTGGAAACACCCGATCATCCATTTCTCCAAAGAAAAAGTTGACTGCTCTCAGCAAATACACTTTGAGGAATTGTGGAGCGAACCATCAGCAGCGTCGTGAAGTTGCGATGTGGCTTCTCCAAAGCTGCGTGCAATTGATGCAGCACAATCCAGGACTGGTGGCACCTTCGTTTCCACTACTTCTAGCAGTATTATCTATCGCTCGAGATGAGGTTGAATGGGCCATGTCCCACAGAGTTTCCAAAGCAAATACTGAAGGCTATACAGGATCACTTCTTCCGAGTCATGTCAAAGCTAAACACTTGCAGAGAGTAGCGTCAAGTTTTAGCGGGGCTGAAATGGACCTAGGGGCCTTGTTAACACATTCTCATCGTCTTCGAGGACTCATTAAGCAACATTCACATCTTCTCACCGAGTTTTACCAAGTTTTCCTTTTGGATGGAGACGCTGAAGGGATTGCTTACACCATTCAAGAACTTTTTGCAGCAAATGGGTCGACATCCGAATTGCAACCTCTCCTTGAAGGCTTCTTGGAGAGCGAACGCTATCGTATAAACACTTTGTCGCTACGAGCCACGTGGGTACGAGAATGGCGTCAAACTAATGCTCAATTGACAATGCGAACTCAAATTCCGTTATTCGACGTGCTCCGAGCGCGAATGGAGTGCGCGGTCAGACATACCCAGTATATCTGCGTCAATGCCCAGTTAATTGAGCATTCAGCCAACTTTTCCAAGTGCTGGTGGTTTCGTGATGTTGTCTTTGGGCATTGTTTCGAGCAGACATTAACAACAGCGCCGTCATCTTCGATCGGACTTCTAGAAATTCTGTCGTGTCTTGTTTCAGGCAGCTACATCCTTGATGAGCTCATAGACGCAGAAGAAGTGGGTCATCAATCACGGCGAATGTTACAGCGCATGGATCAAATGCAAGCGAGTCTAGTGGGCCAAGTCGAAATTGGGATTGATGCTCTTGTGAAGCGGGACGTCAATCTCCAACGAGACGAGCGGTCAATTTCGCAAGAAGAGAAGACCGAACCAGTCGAGAATAAAATCACATCAAGCAGTCGAAGACTTTCAAGCTTTTCACTTGTTCAGTCGAGTCAAGTTCAGCGACCAAGCAATGCAGAATTGCGCTTGGCATCCCCTACATCTTCTATCCTGAGACGTACCATCGATAGCAACAGCAGTCCTTCAGTCAGTCTGAAACAAGATGGCGAGGAACGATCCATTGGGCTTGTTCGTGCACTGTTAGACCACATCGATCAGCACCGAAATGGTGCTATCGTAAAAACCGCTATTGTGGATCGCGTCAGGTCGTGCTTTATCCGCTTCTCGAGAGGATTTGTGACTTTCTCGACTGGATCCACTGGTGGTGTGAGATTACGCTGTTCAATTGCAGACGCGTGCTTGCAAATTCGATGTTTCCTTCGGACTGCACAGCGGTTGTTTGGATGCCATAATAATGATTCCGAGGGTATCATCGAAATCTCGTTAAGTGAGGCTATCCAAATGATGCTTGTCAAGGTTTTAGCTGACGAACACAGCTCCGTGTCGATGCTGCCACAGGATAAGTGTTTGTTAGAGTGGACATCTGAAGCTCCTCGCGTTCCCGAGAAAGAGTTAGAGCAGTGGCCCCTTGTCGACCGAATTTCTTGGCTTTTTGTCTCGCTCGTGACAAGGAGGTGCCATCCTTCACCTTCAGGCCCAGGATCGTTGCCATCAGTGTTGGCTGTAGTGCGCAAAAATTGCTTTGTGCTTGCCCCTGCACTAACCGGTGAGTTAGACCCTCGTGAGTACACGGATTCTGAAGCTCTGCGTCATCTTACTGCTTTAGTCGGGTCAACGGGTGTTGAGTCTGTCTGCTCAACTATCGCCAATCTTCTGGTATTTCAAACATTGAAATTGCGTTCCTCCATCGAAACGGAACACGCGGTGTTATCATTCATGGACATGGCAACGAGCGGCGACTCGAGTGCTGACGTCGTTCTTGGCACTGCACAAGTCCGGGCTCTAGACGACATTGCAAATCAACTTATTGAGATCGGCACGACAGTTTTTCTGCTGCAATTGTTGCATGTTCACAGTTCACACGATTTGTTGGACGCATGGGAGGCGCGTGTAGCTCCTCGGCTTTTGGATGAACTGCAACAAGACCCTGACCGACGAGCCACTTGGACTCGACTGCTTCCAGTGGCGTGCAGCTCCGGTTTCCACTCGAGTGTGTGGAAACGGACAACGTACTTGTCAAATGTCGAGGCCACAGACACCAACGCTCACATGATGGGAATCGCTATGGCACGACTGCTGCCTTCACCACATAGCAGCCCATCGGTGCATCAATGTGCTGTGGCGGCGTTGAAGCGAATTTCAGCGAGTACAAGTGGCGTCGTGCAGACAAAATCCGAGTCGTCCACGAGACCTCTGTTGCAAGCGCTGGAGTTGTTAGTGACCACTGCAGTGTCGACTGGAGGAGAAGCAATAGGATCGCCTGGATCAGCGATTGGTGAATTGGAAATGTCATTGGAACGACTACTTCCTCATGCAATGATGGTGCTTCACGCTGCAGTCTAATGACGTAACAGTTGACGTGATTGATATACTGAATTGATACAACTGCAAGTGTGCATCGAAATTCACTACTGTGACGTTGAAGTTGGTCACTAAAACGAGGATCATAGTGCAACGCGACTTCTGTTGGCATTGCGGTAGTACCGACGCAGTGAGCACGACGCACTATGGCTCGACTGCGGACGCTCAACGGGAGCTGGCGCGAGCTACCGCACGGCAGCTGCTGGCGACGGGCGATGACGTGCACAAGTCTCACGGCCAGTCGCACTTCGACTCGCAGCGAGCACTTGGCTGCCATCCGCCCGTCGGAGCGTTCGTTCGTTCGTCAGCGGAGTCGCGAGCTCCGCCCAGACGCAAAAACTTGAGCTCCGGGCCGAAGTCCGGCAGAGCCGCTCCACCGATTTGCTGCGTGTTCAGAGCGTGTATTGACGAAGCAGCCAGCAGAAACGGGCGTGGCGATGACTGCGCTTCACCGAGACGGGGCGATGGCGCCTCAAGTCCTGGCATTGCCAGCGGATGGTGGGGCGACAAGACAAGATTCAGACTATGCCTCGTCAGACGCGTCGACGTGCAAGACTTACCTCGACTAAAGTAGACGTGATCATTGCCGCACCGCGTGGCGTGAACGACAAGATGTGGTACGGAGCGGACTGATCGATTGGCGACGGCGGTCGGTCTCCAATATTTAGCTCGTCACTGCGCTAATAACTTGGACAAGGCGAGAGGCAGCGGACACTGCCGGGCAGCAAGGTGGGAACGACCAAAGACAAGCCCGGCGGACAGACCTGCGCGCAGGCAGTCAACACGGACAACACGCCAACGCGACCGACACGGGCTGCATTGCCAGCCGGTAGCGTGTCCCTGATGGCATGAAAATCAGGCAAAGGAGGGAACCGAAGAGCACTTCGACACATCCGAGGGACTTTGCACGGCGGAAGACGGATAGCGAGCGCCCGTGTGTCGCATCGAGGCGCGACCGCAATTGGAGGCCGTGCCTCATGACAACGTATCTTGCCTGTAACTACCGTCCGACGTTGCGCGCAAATTTCGAATTCGAATTCTCGCGCGAACATGTTTAACAGGCGTCTCGAGCACCGACACCACCTTCGCGCGCGCATAGTGAATCCAAGTCGCCTAACAAATCGATCGAGAGCACGTTGCAGTTGGCGTCTTACGGTCGGCTGGCGCTCACCACGCGTAATCGTCCGGAGGATCCCTGGCATCAAATCAAGTCGTCCAGTCGTTCAAAGCACTTGAGGATTGTATGAGCATACAATCCTCAAGTGCTAGTGCATAAATGGACGTTCGTAAACGTTTTCCGATTTTCATATTACGACGTAAGCATATGTCATTTTCAGGAACCCGACCTCACAAATCGCAAGTCTGCACACGTCACATATTATTAGGTCAAAACAAACATCAACATGGACCTCCATTGAAATGCTCCATGCCGCTGCTTATGCTATCCAAGGCATCTTGGTGCTGTTGAAGCGCCTTATCGGCCGCATACGTCCTTGTTACATAGTTTACATTGCTCCTAGTCTGTTTATTACACTGCCATCTAGGCCACGCGCAGTCGCTTGGCGCGCGGCTCGTTGCCGCTGTCATCCGTCTCCTTGTCGCTGCTCTTGGCCAGCGTCGAATCTGCAGTCGCCGCCTCCGTGAAGCTGTCGCCGTTCGAGTGCATCATGAGCGCGTTGAGTACACACGGGTATTGACTCTGTTTGGCGTGCGCGGCGATCTGACTGAGCGTGACGTTGACGACGGCGCGAACCGTCTCGCGGCCGACACATGTGTTGAGGATCTGCTCTTTCGGCAGCGGCCGGTGTTCCTGCTTGAGCAATAGCGCCGAGTTGAGCGTACGCACGGCGTAGCTGCCAGAGAAGGCCTTGCGGAACTGAAAGCGACAGCTAGGACACGTGCTGCGTAGCTTGAGCCACGAGCGGATGCACGGCAGGTGGAACTGGTGGCCGCACGGAAGCGACACGAACTGCTCGTCGCTGGACTCAAGTCCACTCAGACAGATGACGCAGTCCTCGGCGCAGGAAGAGGAGACGCTGGAGATCGGACGCTTGGCGCCGCGCTTGGCCCCCACCGCTGGGCACTTGCCGACGGTCCAGGAGGCGAGACTGTCCATGACGGACTTGTCAGCGGGTGCGGCGTTCTTGAGGTGCGGAGAGATGTAGCGCACCATGAAGCGCACCCAGGCAGGCGTGCGGAACATCTGCAGCACGTCGCGGATCAGCGCGTGCTCGGGCGCGACGTATTGCACCTCCACGCGAACGGTAATGTCCATGCCTACGAGTAGAGAGATCGAGCTGTAGCGAAGCCACCGCAAATGGTCGAATGAGCAAGTGAGCAGCGGGAGCGAGGCCGTTCGAAAAGAAAAGGCCAGCGTCTCTGGACCTCCACCTGGAGCACCCACCAGCCAGGCGCCCTAGCCCGTACGATTATGACCGGCAACGCCGCGAAAGGCGACGCCCAGAGCCGGGCAGAGTCTCCGGTGTTGCTGCGGCAGAATGCTGCAGCATGGAGCAGTGCGTGGCGGCAGCAGGTTGCCACACTTTGACATGGAGCTCCGTTCCACGCAGCGCTCGACTACAACCTCTGTTCGCTTTCCCGCCAGATTTGAACGCGAAATGTTGCGCAGGACTCGAGCTGAGCTACATGCAGGCGCCGCCACTGCAGTGCGAACGCTGCAGCCCTGGCCAACGAGGACACGTCGATTACAACTGTATAGCGATGCTTGGCCAAACACACACATACCGTACTGCTAGCTAGGGCAAATCGCTGGTGCGCTCCGCACGGTGTATCCTAACCTTGGTCCCTCGGCGTCTGCAGCGGACACAAAATCTCCTGTCACTGCACTCGGCCGTTAAACGATGAGTTTTTTTTACGGTCGATGACAGAGGAGTAAGGCACCGCGCAAAACTTTGCTGGCGGCTGTAACACGGCGCGTTTGTGGCTCTCGCAGTGCCGGACCGACGACGCCAGGCCAAAGCGGCTGAGTGAGGGCCCGCACAGACCGAGTGGCGAGCTAATGCAAGTTGCAATTGCGCCGACCATGCTGCTTGACATTTTTAATTGCTAACACGAGCAAGCGACGGCTTGCAGCGGAGGGGAATACCTCAAGACCGGGCTGAGACAGCAGCACGGGTCCATCACAACGATCTCCGATCGCGAGCAGAGATCATAACGAATAAATGGTTGGCGTTACAGCAAGCAGGCGAGCCAAAATTCTGTTTGTTGCTGCCACCACTATGGAATTCTCTACGTGATATGCGATACCAGCGCCGTGATACGTACAGCTCAGTGCTGATTCAGCGCGGAGCAATGAATTTTGATGATTGCTGGTCGCGACGCAATCCACGCATAGGGATCTTCACGTCGCTGCACTCTGCTTACCGCCATTGCTGCTGATGCCCTCCATAAAGTATTGAAAACTCGCGCTGGTTGCGGCGCCGCCTGATGCTGAGGTGACGGCGAAGGACGATGAAATACAGCGATGTGTCTGCTGGTCGGCGTCGCAACGTGCTGCAGCTCGCTTGGGGGGCGGACCAGCCTGTTGTCCACGGTGGGATCTGCGTCCACCTTCACAGCCACTCTGTGTGGCACCAAGCTGACACTTCCCTTCATGACGACAACTGCACGTTGAAATCGCTCGGCGACCGCGGCGCCACACTGTGGCGGCCCTTCAAGCCTGCCTTCATGTCGCGAGGGATTTTACCAGCCGCGAAGCCATCGCCCGCATCGTCCGCATCGCCGCCCGCGCATCAGGACGTCATGCTGACGAAGCCTCCCAGGTCAGAGCGGGGAAACCTCGGGCAAAATCAGAGCAGACCCGTCGTCGAGCGCCAGTGGCGCTGTTGACCAGCGCGGACTGCCATCCATCCACCCGATCCGAAGATGACAGCCGCGGACCAGTGGATTCCGACCGCCAAGCATGATGATTTGAGTGTGCACCTCTACATGTATATCGCAGCCTCCTGCCGGAGAAGCGTCGCCGAAGCAGTTTGCTAGCGGATACCGCGGTCGCCGACCCAGTTCAACTGGGCCAGTTGCGCCTCGGATCTGTTGCGCGGGACTCGCGGTATTCATCCGCTTCGAAGGCTTCGTCGCGAAGGCATTGCCACCGCCACAGTTACCTGGCCGTGTCGAGTGGCATGGCTTCCCGCCCACTTCTCCCCACAAGGGAGCATTTTGGTAAGACCGCTGGGTCGGTCGTCGAGGGCGTTGTCGCAGCGATCACGACGGCCCGCACAGAGAATCCGAGTCATCACGGCGCACGACGGAATGCTGGTCGTAGCCGCGGTCAAATCAAGTTGAAGCACCCGAATAAGACGTATGTTGAAGTGGTCGACGTGCCGCAAGCCCCACGTTCTCGGTGAAGCAGGACCGCCACGGAATGGACCCAGTGGGAGAACGCTGCCTCAGAGGAATCTGTCGTGTTGCTGGCTCTTGCCGACGGCGTCGTGCGAGGTGTTATGGTGAACGCCAGGTAATTGTTGTAATTGAAAACTTAGTTGATCTATGTGGTTCTCTACAGTGCCACCTATGCAAGCAACATGTCGGACTCCTGTGGTGACGCGAGCTCCTTCTCTTTGAGATGAGATCGGGTGACGGCCTTGTCAGCTTCGAGCTTCCAGTTCGGACGCCCGAACGCCACCGCAAAGCCAATAACCGATGTCACGGCGTAGCCGCAGATCATGCCGTGCCAGACACCCAGGAGGCTCGGGTGAGCTTGGTGCACGCCTAGTACGTACGCGATAGGCACTCCAACCAGCCATGCACCCACAGCAAAGCCCACCATAATGGGCATTGGTCGCGCCTGCGCCTTCAGCACCGCCTGCAAATAATACATGTTAGACGCTAGGCAATTGCTGCACAGGTAACAAGCAGCAAGAAAACTTACGAAAGAGTAATAGAAGAAGGCCAGCACAAAGTAGGCGAGCGCCGCGAGCGCGCAAATCTGGCTGAAGGTGTCGATGACTAGCGGGTTGTCGGAGAACAGCCGGCCAAGCTGCCGTCGTGCGCTCACTACAACCACGCCGTTGATGGTCGTGAGCACCACTATGCAGAGTCCACATACCTGGGCGGCAAGAAGGGCCTCTGACGGCTTCCCTGCGCCTAGATGCATCCCCATGCGCGTTACGGCAGCGCTGACTACGGCGTACAACGGAGATGTCGCGAAGAAGAAGAGCTCCATCATCGCGTTGTGTGTGCCAAGCTGGAGCTCGCCGATGGTCGCCGCGAAAAGTGTCATGGTAATGAGCTGCGCGTTCTCAAACAGTGTGCCCCCCGCGAGCGGCAAACCCACAGACAGGAGGTTGCGCATGATGCTTGCGTCGAGGAAGCTGCCATCGCAGCGCCAGGCACAGCGGCGATGGAGCTTGCGGTAGAGGTTCATGTATATGACATACCCTAGAAGTCTCAGGAACAGCGCTATCGCTGTGCCCAGTGGACAGCCAACGAACCCTAGTTCTGGCAGACCGAAGCGTCCGTGCGTGAGCCCGATTACTAAGAAACTGTTGAGCGCCACTGACAGCACGTTGAAGACCGCCGTTGGCTGCACGATGTGCTGCGCCTGATAGAAGCACGAAAGCACTTGGAACATGCTGCGCGGCCAGAGCCACAGCAGCGACAGGCGGCAGTAGATGCGTGTGAGGGCTGCTACATGATCAGTGACGCCTGCGATCAGCAGGATGTCCCCTAGATTCCACCAGAGCACGGCGAGCGGCACGCACGCCATCGTAAGCAGCAGACTCGTGAGCAGTGCGTACTCTCCCAGTAGGTGGTAGTTCTTGGCGCCAAAGGCCTGCGAGCACAGTGCGTTCATGCCGGCGTTGAATCCCTGCATAGTCACGAGGATCGACAGGTCCAGACACATTTGTGCGTACGCTACGGCTGCCAGCTCGTCCACGCCCAAGTGGCCCACGACGCTGAGTTCGGTGATGGACACGGCGAAGAAGCAGTAGGTGGACACGGCGCTGGGCACCGCCAGTTCCAGCAAACAGCACAGTTCACGGCGGGCGGAGACCATGACGACGATTGAGCGGACGCGGATACAAACTACTAATAAATCTGAAACATCACTTCAACTTTAGGGGTACACTTGTGTGTAACTCACGTAACCATGTGTACCCATTGCGAGTCAAATGACGCTGGAATTGCGCGGCTTCAGCGCCGACCGCGGCCGCTTCCTGCTGACTGCGACGGGTCTCGAGGCCTGCAACAATGGCGACGTACGCGCATCGTCAGTTTGCATCTTTGAGCGCGACTTAGTGGACCTCCAGAGCTGGGACCGCCTGCTGCATCGCTGCTCCAGCCACCAGCGATTACCGACCAAGCGTCTGCGCAAACTGATGGCGGCCAATTGGGTTCGTGGGGACCGCACGGCTGGTTGGCGCGTGGAGCTGCAGAAGAACGTGAGTCTCTGCGAAGACTGGATCAATACCGCATTCGCACAGCTGCCGACGCAACAGCAACAGGAGTTCCTGGACGACGCCCTGTACGCCGCGGCAAAGCGCAAGCGGGCAATTACTCGCGCGGAGAGCAAACGGGCGAGAGACCTTCAGCAGTATTTTACTAGTCCAGAACTGGTGGATCTAGTGGTCAAGAGAGTGATGAAGCGCGTGGAAGGGCTGCACGATGTGGTGTGGCTCGAACCGTCGTGCGGTGACGGTCGGTTCCTGACGGCCTTGATACGAGCTGGAGCGCGACACGTCGTCGGCTATGAGATTGACGAGAAGTTGCACGGCCTTGCAGAGAAGAATGCTCATCAAGCAGCTACAGACGCTTCTGAGACTAAAGACAGCAATATCCAAGTGCAAGTCTGTTTGGGCGACTTCTTGACATCCAAGAGCTCTGCATCTGCTGACAAAATCGTGGTAGCAGTCGGCAACCCGCCGTTCGGTGCAAAAGGCGGTGACGGAAGTGACCTCGTGCACCGTTTCTTCCGACACACAGCTACAGAGTGGAGAGCTCGCGTCATTGGGCTCATTGTTCCAGAGAGGTGCGCTCGACCCGCGTTCGTCGAAACCACATTGCAGCAGCTTCGGCCCGACGACGCTGGTGCCTCCTGGAAATTGGCATCGGAGCTGCCTCTCACCGACCACCAGTTCGAGTTCGGCGTCGGAGATAAACTCAAGCGCGTGCGGCAACCCAGCGTGCTGCAGCTCTGGTCCGTCTCATGACGCCAGCGAAGAATTGCGGGCCATTACACTGCAGCCAAAGACTGTCTTAACACGAACGACACTACGTTACAAAATAGTCCAAATTGGTGCTGCATCTACCTTTTGCTATGCACACAGCATCACAGTTTAATCTTGAAGACATTATAGACACAAATATAGTCCTCGTCCACTTGTGCCCTCAGTAGCAAAGTGACCAGAAGCTAATGAGCAGCCGCCAAGGCGAGTGGCAGCGCGTGCAGGACGCGCACGGGCGCTACTTCTACGTGAACCACGCGACTCGCGAGGTGCGTCTGCGTCTTGCGCATCTTCCTATACCTGTCGCACTTCTCTCCGATCTCTGACGCCTGCGAACATTGCTTGCAACCTTTTTGACCCAATTCTAACTTCATTTGTGCCCATTTCCACGGCGATGACACCCATTTTTAGACCTCATGGCATCTCCCGACGTCGGAGCCGCTGCCGACGGGCTGGGAAGAGCTCATCGACGGCCAGGGACGCGTCTACTTTGTAGACCACAACTCTCGCACCACCACATGGATGGATCCGCGCGTGGCTGCCAGACGCCGGACGCGCGGCCAGTCGGTGCTGTCCTCACGACCTGCATCGAGGAGTAATATTCCTTCTGTGATGCCGCCTAATGCTTCAGCTGCAACGGGAATCAGAGGACGCGCGCCGACCTACGAGGACCCGAGACGAGCGTCTGGAGGCAGCGCCAGCTCCCGATCTGACGTCGTGAGCAATGGATTCGCCTGTAGTGGCAAGAGCAGCGGAGCCAACCTATCGGCGGGATCTCCGTCGTCCTCAGGCATTGCTGCCAATGTAGACGCTACAGACCAGACTATAAGACTGAATACGTCTGCACTGCTAGAGAGATACAGGGACGAGACCAATTTAGAGGACACAGCGGTGAACCAAACCACAACGTCGACGGTGCTGCCTGCTGACGCAGAAGAATGGTTCACAGCTCATTCAGAAGATCTGTCGAGACACTTAAATGGGGACAAATTGGACCATCACGAGAACGAACATGATGCAGACTTGGAACAGGTCGCGTTACCCGAAACAAATGACTCGAAAGAAGAGACGTCATCTACAGCGCAGCAGGAGGGAGATGCATGCCCTGCTGGAGTGGGTGAGGAGCAGGATTTTGGGAAGAGTGGCCAGCAACAGCAATCGGACATGTCGGTTGTGCAGGACAGCAATTTTAACACAGGTGATGTCCAGATGGTGTTACGCCGCTATTTCGCGCCGAATTTCGTTCGCGACGATGACTCGCCAGCTTGTAGACAGTGTGGCATGCGGTTTGGTACCTTTCGACGCCGTCACCATTGTCGTCTCTGCGGCAACGTGTATTGTGCCGACTGTACGACGAACAAGGTAAAGCTGCCAATCGAAGCCCCTTCTTATGACAAGGAGCAGCCTGTATGTACACGCTGTTTCCGAAACGTACAAGAAGGCGACTTCTTTAGTATTGTGGGTTTACGTCACAAACTGGAGGACACCTCGTCCACGGTGGATGATAAGGTGGAGCAGATCATGCAGCTCTCATTGACGCTCTCTGCTGGACGACCAGAAACTGATGGTAACATGGGATTACACCGCGTAGCACAGCTTAACGATGTGGAGGCAGCAGGAGGTGTCGCATCGTTCTGTCAGTTGCTGAACACTGATGTGGAGCCACTACAACAGGCTGCACTAGAGATGCTGGCGAACCTTATTGAGCTTGAAAATAGTGCTGGCAACGAACTCTCTGCCGGTGAGGCCTTTGCTCAATCGGGTGCGTGTACGCAACTAGTCAAGGTCATGGGGAACCGAGTAATGGAACAACAGCTAGGCCGCAGTGTTCGACCGGAGGTGGAGCGCATGGCCCTTCGCCTTGTCTACCACGTTTGTCAGTCGACAACGTGCCAGAACTCACTACGCAAAGCGGGTGGAGGCAGGCGCTTACTGGAGTTTCTATCTGTGGACTCACCGTCGCAACTGGAAATGCGCGTGGAAGCTGCGCGCTGTCTTAAGCGTTTTGTGCAGAAGAATGCTGACAACATCACCGAAATGACTCAAAACAAGGGTGTGGCATTACTGTGCACTTTGCTGGGAGATTTCATCGAGCTCCGGACGGGCAGCACCCTTAACAACAGCGGTATTGAGGTGCCTCGTGATGAGTCGCATGAAGTGGCAATGGAGGCCATTTTGAGTACCATCTGCGAGTGCATTCACTTTGCAGACAACGGTGCTTCGCAGGTGCAACGCGGCGTGCAACAGATTCCTGCAGACAGTATCCATTCATTCGTGACAGTACTGCAAAAAGGTGATCGCGTGACCCGCATGCTGGCTTCCCAAGTCCTCATCCAGGTCTCTAAGGAGCCATCCTTAATTATTATCTTGGCGAAGGAACAAGAATTTATCAAGGAAATTATGTGGATGCTAGACAGTGATGAAGACTACACGGTTGCCTCGGAAATTTTGTGCGGGCTATGCTCGACTATGCCGAAGCAAGCTCTCAGCGACACCGTTCCTGGTGAAACCAACAATGACGCGCATGAGGAGGTTCTCAAGACCATCTACGACCTCGAAGTGTTTGATTTGGTGCTTAAGAAGCTGAATGCTTGTGTAGTTGGTGAGAAGCAGCTCGTGGGTGAGATCACGTTTCAACGGAATTTGCTTGGAATTACCATGAGTTACAGCGCAGAATCTGCGGCATATGTGGACTACATTTGCTCCCGCAACTGTGTACCCACGTTGTCGGCCTTCTTGCTGTCTCGTAAGGAGCGTTTAATTCCATTATGCGCGCAGACATTGATGAACCTTTGCGAGTTCAATCCTAGCATCTTCGATGAACTATACGACCGAAATGTTTCGGACTTCTTCCATCGACTATTGCAGACACCGCCTGACGAGAACCGACTGTCAGCTCTCCGTTACTTCCGGGCACTTGTTGACAACAAGCGACCATTTTCGGTTGGTGTACTCGATACACTCTTTCTCATGGCGTCTGGACGGGATGAGGTGTTAAAGGCTGGAAGTCTAGACGTACTTGCACATTTGAGTGGTGTCAAGTCGATTGGTTCCGTGCTTGAGCCACTGGAGGAGCCTTCAACTCCGGAGATTGGCGAGATGGTGCAGAAGCTTCAGGAACGCGTTGTCGGCGTCGCGTATTTCCCTGTTCTGATGACAATTGCGTGCTCTTCAGGCGATACTGATATGCGTGGCAATGCTATTAAGTGTCTTAGCTGTGCTGTTGGTGGCGGCGAGGAACTGGTTGCCCGTATGCTTGACCAGGAGATGCTGCGTGCTTTTTGGATGGGTTTGCGTCGTTGGATGGATGTACCCGCTCACGAGCTCACACCTGTCGAGATGCAGTTGAACAAGGCGCTATTGCAGCTCTTGTACTTAGTGTTGAAAATGGCGTCGTCGCGTATCGCTTCTATGGGAGAGGACCAAGTTACGAATCTTGTGACTGTTGTGACTGAGTTCATCGTCTCACAGCCCAGTCGACTGGTGATGGGAATACGTATTATACGTCTTCTCATCGCACATGCTGCCTGGAAAGACTCTTTTGTGGCATTGTATGCTGTGGAATCGACCTCGACTGGTCTAAAGTTTTTGCAAGCGCTCATGAATGGTATTGAGCAATCCAGCACGACGGCTAAAGAGGACAGCGAAAACACAGTTTTCGATGATTCCGTTGCCGTTCTGAAAGAGCTTATTAAGGATCCACAAGAATTTGAGGACGATGACGAGCAAGGTGGCGTTGCTATGGCAAACGACGCTATTGTCAATTTGATTATTAGCGCTGGCGTGCATATTTCTCTGCTTGAACTTCTTCGGGATAATGCTGTGAGAGAAAGTATAAGAAAAACGCAAGGTTCTGCAGACTCAGAAGCTGAAGAAAAAACCGAGGAGAGTCATGAATACGTTGTGACACGAGCGCTTGAGCTGTTGGATTTGTTGGCTCGTTCGCGCCGGATTCGGCTGCTTATTTTGGAGGCCGGTGATGCGCTCGATGCGTTGGTGACCGCTTATGAGGCTACAACTGACGACTACGCAGAATCATCACCCGCGCGGCAGCTGATCGCGCAGGATCTTGGACGCATTCTTATCCACTTGTCCAGTGACCCATTGGAGTTCCGCAAGACTTTGTATGACCACCGCGCAATCCTGCCTAGCACAATTTTGGGCAACATTCTTTCTCCCATTGACGAGGTCGCTGAGACGGCGGAGGAAATCGTACTCAATCTTGTCGAGTCAGACTTTGCTACATGCCCATTGTGGGTGGACTTGATTGAGAGTGCTAACCTGCGCCTGGTGTTCCGTGTGGTCGTGATGTCGAAACGGCCGTCAGTGAAAGTCACAGCAGCCCGTAAGCTGATTGATATCGTATTTTCGCACCCCGATATCCTCGACAACGAGGAGTCTGGATTATCGGCTGAAGAGAAGAGTACATTGGTGTCAATGCTGATCGATTTCTTTGATGACTTTGATCCACGAACATCCGTTGTGGGTGTTCTTGCTCTGACACTGCTTCTCAAAAATGGCCAGACATTTGAAGAAGAGCAGATGGAAAAGATTGCTGTAGATGGCGCAGTGTCGCTAGTTTATTGGATGCAAAAGGGCACGGAGCGCCACCAAGAGAACGCAGTGAAAATTTTGCATGATGGTGTGACTGACCCAGCCATCCTGAAGAAGTTTTACGAGCAGCTTCAAGCCCCGTCGGTCCAGCGCGAGACCGCGTTCTTGCTGGAGCTAGGACAGCAGCTACTTGATGTTGATATCACCACAAACCCAGAGGGGTTATTTAAGCGATGCAAGTTGTTGCAAGGTCTTCTTGAGGTGACCGACTTCGATATGCTGCCGAGTGATTGCATGGAAATTATTGAAGAAGTGACCGCATATTTACTGGAGTTAGCAGAGGAGAAAGGCAACGAGGGTGAACATGCCGATGAGGACACGAACGAGAAGAAGATCAGGGAGAAGTTTTTGTTAGTCATCACGCACTTCCTCGCCGTGCTGGTTACATCGAGCACGTTTCATTCCACGCTTGTGCATCAGGATGCGATTGAGAAGCTGGCTTATGTCCTCAACGAACAAAAGAAGGCTCCAGAACCATCTTCCGAGGTGGTGGATCAAACTCGCCGTCTACTGAAGAAGCTTTGTGTGCACGAGGTCCCTCGACTTGTTGCTTGCAATGGCGTAGAGATCCTATTGGAAACCGTGATGAAGCATGATGATGAGATCGACAGCGAAGAAGGCTCCGAGCGCGTGGCTGAAATGCTGGAGACATTCAACTCTGTTGTAGAATGTGGAACAATTGGCAAATCCGCTTTGATGGAGACAGAGGGCTTCCTCTCAAGTTTGACAAGGGGCTTCAAGACGGTGTGCGGCGACTTAAGCAAGGATCAAGATGTTTTGACAACAAAACTGTTTGCTACTGATTCCGACGGTCGGAGTACAAATCTGGAGGTAGCATGCGGTCTCTGCCTCTTGGTTTTCCATCTCGCTCGTGGTGGCATGTATCGTGAGCGGGTGTTTAAGGACATCGGATTGATGAAGCGCATAGTGGCAATGATGGCTTGGTTACCCTCCATCTTTTCCACGAGCGACGACCTCGTGACTCCTGAATTGAAGGCAAAGTTTTGTTTAATCTTCGCATCTGGGCTTTCCTTCCTCGAAGCTGCGCTTGTGTCAGCGGAAAACGCGACGCTAGAAGCCGATGATAAGGACATGTTTTTCAAAAGCACGATGAGCGTATACACAAAGACGCTAACGACATTTGCAGATGGTCACGAGTCGCACGATCTCTTTCTTGCTTCATGCGAAGGTCTGAAGAGCTTCTATCACAGCGACAGTGCGGCCTCTATCGTGGGCGATGATCAACAGAGTGAATTTGAAACGTTGCTGAAGGAACAGGTATTCCGTGCATTGAAGGCGAGCATGTACTCGATGGAGTGTGTGGTAGCGCTGCTGGAAATCGCAGTTGCTGTGGTTCCGTCTAGGAATATGAAACTGACTGGTGAACCCGTGGAAGAGGAGCCCGCGCGAAGCTCATGGTTAGTCGCTGGGGTGCTCCATGCCTTGTTTAACTTTGACACCTTTGGAGATGAGCTGGATGTTTCGGTATTATTCACGTTGCTGCGGAGATTCTGCTCATCTTCCAAGATTCGCAACTCATTGTATGAACACGTTGACTACGACAAGCTGGTGGAGGTTCTGGTGGCATTTGCCCAAGATAGCAAGTGGCGGCGATGGCGCAAGTATGCATTGAGTATGCTGATGTTGCTTGGTGAAGATGGTGCTGTGGATCAAGTAAGCCACGAAAGAGGAACTATGCCGATGCTACAAGCTTCAACTACTAGTACATTCCGTGACCGCGACAGTGAGCAATCTACATGCGCAACCCGGTGCTTTCACTGCCGCCAAGTGGTGCATGCCCCTGTGCAAGCCAATCTGTGCGTGACGCCATGTCCGTACTGTCAGAAGGCAATCGCGGTAGCATCGGATAGCTCTTCAACGGCAGTTGACACGCTTCCATCTGTCGTAGAACACAATAGCAGTGACAGCATCAGTGATGGAACCCTGCCACAAGTCTCTGCTGATGGACATGACTTTGTATGTGTCAATTGCAACAATGCGATTGAACTTCCTGACGGCCTCAGCCCTTCGGAAATTGTTTGCCCACATTGCCTGCAGCTTGCCGCAGTGAAGAAAACTAGTCAATCGGTGATGCCAGCATTTAGTAGCGAAAAGAAAAGATCGTCAGCATCGTCTGTACGGTCTGTGGAGTCAGGAGCAAGTTTGCCGAAGGATACATCCATGTCAGGCATCGATGTGCGGGACACCAAGGTTGTGAGTTGCGGTCACTGCGGCAAGCACTTGATCGTGAAAAATGGTGCTTCTGCGGTGAAATGTCCGTCGTGCCACGGAGTCTCCAAACTGTCAACGACGACGAGTAAGTTTCTGATTGTTGCTATGTGTTGAATTTGTCCTATTCTAATCCTTGTGCTTTGTTTTTTGCTTTGTATTTCGCATAGCTCAAGAAATGATGCGATGCAAGAATTGCAACACGCTTCTGAGCCTGCCCGCAGGTGCCAGAGCGTACAAGTGTATGAAATGTCTGCAGACGACGCGACTATCGTAGCGGCGAGTAGTGAAGAAAATTCGTTTAGGTGAGAGTGACTAGGATGTGAGGCGCTGCCATTCGAGTTCCTCATCTCGGTTGCTAGTGTTGTTGAGTGTTGAAGGGAAGCTTCGTACTGAAACCGAACCAGGAATTCTAACGATAGACAAATGCGGAGCTGGATCAAATGAGTAAGAACTGGTCTCGCATGCAATGTGTTTGTTGACGTACTTTGTTTGCCGCAGTTCACACTACCTGGAATCCCTTCAAACTATCAGCAGGTTCTGCGGATTTGTGTTATTTCTCGTCAACTAGTTGAGTCCATGAGATCGAGGAGGTCGTCGCCACCTTTGCTGTCGCGCTTAGCGCCATCATCGTCGATCTTGAAGTCCCGTAGTATCTCATCAGTGGAGGTTTTGCGATCGCTCGCAGCGTCGATCCAAATGGTGGGAACCTCTTTGTCATCATCGTCGTCACCACCTGAACCTGGCTTCGTTGGATCATCGGGGAACAAGTTGATGCGCAGTGCCTTGTTGTCGCCCTCCACGTCTTTCGCGGATGATGTACCAACAAGATCGGCGAGCAGATTGAGTCCGTCGACGGCGGTGGCCTTGAATGTCTTTTGATTTTTGCGTGTGTCTAGACCCTTCGCGCTCGCGCCAGCACCGCGGAGCTTGCTGTCGGCGAAGAGTTGACGAGTTGAACGCGAGAAGCCTCCCGAGCCGTCTTTCGAGTCGGCCTCGTACATGTTGAAGCCCAGATGTGCATTCAGCTGGTCACGCTCAAGTACAGACCCTTCTGGAGCCTCAACGGATCCCTCAGCACTGGCAATGGTGAATGTTTCCTCTTCCTCGACACGGCCTGACACATCGTAGTAGCGGATTGTACCCGGTGCCTTTCCTCCCGTCGCCGTGAAACCCTCGTAATGGATAGCCAAGGTTCCATCCATACCCTGGATGCCGTTCTGCAGGAAGAGTGATACTTTGATGCGGGTGTCCTGGAAGAAACGACAGAGGCATTGCTTAAGCATGTAGAAGTCCGCGGGGCTCATGTTGCCAAAGTTCATTGAAGTGAGTTGGATGGTCTCATCCACTTGATGCTTGACATCAGCGGAATCCACGAGGTTTTTGGTGTTCATGAGGTGGTTCATGGTCACTTGCAGCAATTCGTCGGCGGATGAGCACGACAGCACCTGGTACTTGAAGCCCATGCGCATGAGGTCGTAGAGCTACAAGGAACAAGTTAAGTATCAAGTCATGAACGAATGTAGCTGACGTACCTTGTCCATGCTGTTGGCGTTGAGACGCATGATGGACGAATGTGCCAGACGGTCGAAGATTTGGCGCGTGGACACGTTCGAGTACATGCGGTGCGGCTTGAAGAGCTCCGTCATGAAGGTCTCGTTGTGCATGGTCTTCACAATATCCTCCAGTACTACAGCAAGCGGATTAGAAGATCAGACTCTGCAACGGATGACAAGGAGACAAGAACCTTTGGAGCTTTTGTCTCTTGGGATGTTTTGCGCCTTGAGACGCTGATCCAGCACGTAAATCATCTCGGCGCCCATGTTAACGATGAGCATGGGCATGGTCATTAAGGATCCCGTCATGATTGCAGATGTGATCTTAGCTTCGTAGTCGTGGCACCCCTTGGCGTCCCTAGACTCCCTAGACGATCTCTCTCTTTGGCTTAATCGGGAACAGGAGTCAACAACTTCAACAACCAGATCCGAATACTTGTGCTGACTAGTATTTGTTAGAATTCTACCCTACACTACCTCTACTTGTCGGGATAGTCATATACTCTGGGTTTCTTGTTGAGCTGCCACAGCATGAACGACTTAATGCTGTTGTCGATGCCATCTAGTGCCAGGTTCGTCGGAAAATCCTTCTCAGTGGTGAACCAGGCACGAACAGTGCCTACACAGTCGCTTTCCGCGTAAAAGGCGATTTTGGACTTCCCATCGAAGAACCCCGTCTTCGGCAGCGATTTCCACATGATAGACGATGGCTGCCCCACATTGTCGTTGTAGCAGGTTTGGCCCATGAACGACCGACGGATCTGCCATTTTTTGCCGGTAAAATTCGCAGAATCCCAGAACGTTATGACCCCACTAGCGTTCGTGCAACAGGTTTGCAATGCTGTCAGTGCAACCAGCAGGATGAAATCGCGTAGCAACATCGTGCATTAATGCACAGCGAGCGAAAAGAAAGAATGAAGAATTCCTGATACCACTATGAATTTCGCTTCGTGCTGGGGTCATGGAGGGTTCTGTGAAAACAGCGCATGAATCAACAGTTACCTTGAATTCTTGAAACAGGTTTTGCGGCGCTACGTGGTTTAGTGGTGTCATCTATGAGAACTTCTCAGTATAGTCGATGTTTTAAGGGAGAAAAAGCGTAGTACGTGTTTTCACTACACGAAAAATGACTTCAGAGATCAAGTTGACAGCATTAAATTCGCTACGCTTCTGTGCGAAGAAGTCGTGTCCGGGCATCGCGAACGACAACAGCAGCGTTTTTGCTGGTTTGCCATAGCATGAAAGACTTGATTTGGTTGTCGATACCGTCCAAATACAGATCCCTGGGAAAGTCCTTTTCCGTAGTGAACCAGGCGCGCGACCTTCCTTCGCAGTCGTGTTCTGTGTAGAAAGCGATCTTGGCTTTCCCGTCGAAGATGCCGATTTTCGGTTGGTTTTCCCATGTGATAGATGACGCCTTCCCTACGTTGTCGTTGTAGCAAAATTGAGCTTCGAGCGTCCGGTGGAAATCCCATTTCTCCCCTTTAAAATTCTTACCACCCCAGAAGATCAAGACGCCGTCATTCTGTGCATTCGTACAGGCAATTGCGCCTACAATTGCAAACACAACGACAAGCATTTGAGATCGCATACTGGAGGTTGGACAGGAAGATTGAAAATGGAGGACTCAAATTTACTGTTTGCAAATCACTGCATGCTGGTGCCAACGGTGGAAATGCCCAAACAATTCAGTAAAATAAACGAAGAGGACACCCAACTCGCCTGGTTACCGTCGTAACTAGGTTTTATTCAATGGTATCAGCACTTTGTAGCCTTTTAATTCTGCATGAGACGCTGATTTTCACTTGCGAGCTTAGCAAGAGCTTGGGAGGCAAACCCTTGCGTGTCGTTGGTAGGAGAGATGCAGGTTGGCCAGCAACCACAAGTCACGCAAAAGTCCTGTTTGGAGTCCGAGAGTTCAAATCCGCATCCAGGACAAAAGACATTTGGACTGTCCGCTCTTTCCTCTTGACCTTGGGGTTTCACCATTTGAGACGACTCGATAAATCTCCGTCTCGGTACATTTGCCAAATCTCCGTTGAAGGCTTGCAGAAATGCCTGAAAAAAATATAAGTGTTCTCGATCACGGATATACACACCGTGACAACGGTAGACAATGCGTTGCTGCTCAGCAAACTCTTCATCAGTCCAACTCGAATCGAAATATCCAAGACGAAGTCGTGTGGTGCCAGATCCAGTTTCGATAGGCTCCTTTGCTCGCCACTGAGAGAAACTCTCAGGAAAAGCTTGGCGAAGAATTAACTTGCCATGAATGTCTCGTTCTCCATCACGAGGCACTGGAGTGCGTTCACCCACCATGTCACTTTTGCTTAAGGTTTTGGAGAAATCCACGACGCGTGCATCTAGATACGGGCTGATCACTTCAATTCCAAGCTCTCTCGCGAGCTTAGCTGTCGTAAACTGCATGGTGCTAGTGATACGTTCGCGATATTTGCTTAAAGCTTCTTCAGTCATACCATGGTAGAAGGAGTAGCCGCAAAATATCTCGTCAGCAGCATCACCAGTAACGAGATACCTTACACCACGCACAGCAGCCTCTCGTAACGCTTCGTAGATAACAAGCGAGTTACGTAGCTCCATCGGGTCGCACGTACACAATAGTCGTGCCACCTCCGAGGAATTCTCAAGCAGTCTGTCCAGAGTCACGCGAAGCACATGATGCTGCTCAATTGAAACATTCTTTAGTCTTTTGAAAATGTTGGCAGCGAAAACAGCGTCTTGTGCTGCAGGATCGGCTTGAACTGTTATTGCGTGACGAAAACGTAGGATTGGGCTAGCCTTGCCTGTTTTGTCGAGCGAAATGTTCATAAAATTGTTGTCATCGTCTGCAGTAAAGTCTTGATCACTCGCCTCAGACAGAATCGACGTGTCAAGACCCGCGCTTAGCAATATGGCATCGATTCCACCAGGGAAACGCTCCCGGATCTCGTAGAGCACTTGCTGAAGTAAACGACGACACTCTACAATCTTTGTTGACGGTGGTGCATGGACGTAATCCAGGCATACATTATCTTTGCGAGCGCGCACAGAGCGTTCAAGAATGCGCAGGCCCTTCGTGTAGTGATACAATATCTGCTCGGAAGAATACATTTCGGGGTGGTTGGGAGCTAGCGACAACCGTGGCAGAGCCCATGCACGCCACGCTTCGGGTGGAATTCTTCCATTCTTTGGAGCTGCAGCACTCTGAGCAAATGCTTTCTCCATCTGTGCAGCGAGCAACTCGTGCAGCTTTTCATCATGAGAGCACGTATCTGGCTGCGGTACTGGAATCAATTCTCCATGGACCAACGAACCTGCTTGGTGTTCCTTCGTCCCTTTATCGACAGTATCGACGCCTTTAGCATCCAGAACTACTGCACAGCGAAACGCCATCCATGGCCCAAGCACTGGGTGCAGACAAAGTTGCGAAGACTACAAAACTACGATTAGTATATCCCCACGAATTTCTTCATATCCAAACGGTCAAACTTACTGGACAGAGGGAAACAGCACGAGCTGCAAGTGCCATCTTCTGCGCTAGAATCATCTTGCCTGGTTCCGTATCCGCTACCCAGTACACCTACATGTACCGAAATGAAACATGAGTGCTAATCTAACTACCTAATTCAATCATTTTACTGATCACCTTTGCACTTTCAAACACTTTGCAACTCGTTGTCAATTCTTTCAAAGAAGAATTAACACTTTGTTTCACATATCGATCCACTGGGTCGTTCAGTACTCGTCCTTCATTGTGTTGCATTTCATGCTGCACAAAATCCAAAAGTGGGTTCCATAATTCTCTGGAATTGCCCACCAACACCAGCAAATGGGACGGATTGGGTCCATAATGATCGGGAATTGGGAGCTTAAACTGTGTGAGTGGGGACGCTGCTTCGGCCGAATGGGTCTCAAGGTAGCGATTATAGGTCTCCACCGACAACGGGATCAAGACGTCCAGACCCCTGAAGAATATTCACAATAGCTTTAACGACGCCTACGTTAGGATTTGAGTATCACAGCGAACGACGTACTTGGCTGCAAGTGTCGAATGCAGCAACGCACACACACGCCGCGGCTCCAGCATTGGGATCTTACGTCCTTCCAAGCGCTTACACAAATATTCACTCCATGTCTACATAATAGTGTGTAGATACGAGGTTCCTCCTTGCATCATCATCCCTTCGATCGCTCTTGAAATCCTGAATTCATTAGATTTCCTCATTTTCACTTTAGTTTGATTGACACCAAATCAATGCCTGCAACTATCTACAGAGTGTTCTATGCTGTCTTCATCGCAATGCTCAGTATACACGTTGTTTTTGCTGGCGTCCTAATTGAGTTTTTCAAGGAAACCAACTTCAAGGGCTTGCGAGAAGTTGGAACTCTCAACGAACGCCTGGAATGCAACAACCTCCGCGATTGCTTGGACAATCAAACGTCGTCTCTGCGATGGACGCCCACGGTCACTGTCAAGTACTCACACGACGACTGGTTGGTTTTCTATGACAAACCAGAATGCGAGGGTGATGACCGGTTCCACGTCTTCGCCAATGAGAGTAACTACTTCAGAAACCTCGCAGAGAAACACTTCGACAAGAAGATTTCATCGTACCAGTACTTGATTGTCCGGTCATAGGGATGTTGAAAAACTGGTACGTATTGTAGTGCTCAGCGTCAAGTACCAAAGTTACTAGGATATGACCCCAAGAATGAATTACACGTGCCGCTATTACCAACGATTCATTGGAGATATTTTACAGTGTCGTAGCCTGAATGGAGTTTAATAAGGTAAGGCCTTTACTGAAGCTCTTTATCGTTTCTGACCCAACTAAAATATGTAACAAGTTTTCTGGCTCACATGCCAAGCTTTTGACCACAGTGCGGCATCATCCCTACGATCGTTCTTGGTATCCACTATACCTATCACTCACCACTATTTTCTAATTTCCGCAGTGAGACTACAACTATCCACCGCGGAGTATTCTTTGCCATGTTCATCGCTATGCTCAGCATGTGCGTTGCCTTTGCAAGCGTTCTGATTGACTTTTCAAGGACGCCAACTTCGCGGGCTTGCCGACCACCTCAGTAAGTGCCTGGAATGCGACAATCTATGCGAGCTCTCCAGAAATCAACAATGGGGACACGACCAAGTACTCGCACGATGACTGGCTGGTATTCTATGACAAGCCAGATAGCGACGACGGTGACCGGTTTGACGCCTTCATCAAAGAGAGTGAATTGTTCGTGACCTCGCGGACTACTACTTCGACAAGATGATTACTAAGTACTTCGTACCAATGCCTGGTCAATCGACTATGTGACCAGCCAAATTGAAACTCCAAAGGTTGTAACAGTAGGGTCAAGGTCAAATTTGCAACAGCTTTGAAGGCTGTGATCGCTCTTAATCTCAAACCTATCTCTTTCTACTGAGTAAGAATGCTTTCATGTGTTTTTATTGAGATGGATTTACAAATCTACGAGTTTTTTTCGTGATGCATACGAGGATGTCAGCAGCGATAACACGGTGGGGTCGTCCAGCCTACCAGTTCATTATTTTTTCGCGTCCTTCAACCATGATTGCCTCCACGGCGTTTGGCGGCAACAATCGCAGCGCAATGCACAATTCTGTTAACTGGTAGCGTGGCAGCCCCTGAATGGAGCTCAACAAGGTGATCCCGGCGACGTGGAAGCTGAAGCATTGACAGGTTGCGTCGAATCAGTTTGATTGGTCGCGACACGCCCCTTCTACGACACCGGGATTCAAGTGAAGTAAATCTAATATCCTTTCCAAAAACATCACATACGTTTCAGCTATTTTCACAGTAGAAGATTGAATCTAATGCAGTCTCACAATTGCTTAATTAAATAATTTTACATTTCTCTCCAGTTTAAATCTGTATCTTTTTCAGATGCATCACAGTAAAACTGCAACTTCAGAATTGAAGAGATGCACGTCACAGACGCAAAGCGATCGGTATTATTTCCCAAGTCTCTCTCGATCATTTGTTCATTCCTCAATTTGCCGTCTTCAAGATGACTAGCAGTAAGATCCAAATCCCCGTCGTCTCCATTATCCCGGGCATCGGCGACTCAGTGTGCCAACAGTTGTCGTCATCGACGGCCTCGTCCCCCGCCGCCAAGCTATACCAGTCGAATCAGCTCGAGATCATCGATCTGCCGCTTCCAGTTGTTTGTCCTCCGAGCGCAAGCAACAACCACCAGCCCAAGGGCGCCATCGGTCAAGGCGTTCCGACCACTCCCGAGTGGAAGCTCGACCGCAAGCAGCAGCAGATCCTCGAGGACGCCGAGATTCTTTTCATGGACGCTCACATGGCTGCGCCGTTGCTGCTCGCCCCCAAAACGAACCTACCATTCGAGCTGCAGCACCTCCTCAAGAAGGTCAAGTGGGTACAAGGAACGTATGCTGGTGTGGACGCGTACCACCAATTCCCGGACGCGCCGACCGACCCTGGCTTCACGGTATCTCGCGCTGGAGGTATCATGCCGACAGCATTAGCACAATATGTATTCGGCTACGTAATTGCTATTGAGCGTAAACTCTTCGAGGCGAAGGAGTTTCAGGAGAATCGTGTGTTTGGTCGCTGGGACCTCAAGTATCGTTCATTTCGGCAGCTGACCATCGGCATCCTCGGCCTTGGTGAAGTCGGTCAGGAGATTGGACGCACATTCAAGGCGTCTGGCTTCCAGGTGGCTGGATTCAAACGTCGTGTAAGTGACGAGGACAGGAAGGTACTGGCGTCGAGTGCCAATCTCGTGTCGACAGATTTGAATGAGGTGTTAGAGCAGAGTGACTACATTGTGAACGTGCTGCCCAGTACTGATGCAACTCGTTACCTGTTGACCGAGAACAGCCTCGAGATCTGTCGTAAGAAGCAGCCCGTGTTCATCAATGTTGGCCGTGGCGATATCATCTCGGAAACCACGATCGTTAACGCCTTGGCGAAAAATCTGTTATCGAAGGCTGTACTGGACGTGTTCGAACGAGAGCCGTTGCCGAAGGAAAGCCCATTGTGGTCGCACCCGAAGGTAATCGTAACACCGCATATCGCCGGCACGGTCTTCCCTGAAGATGTAGCCGATGTCTTTGTGAAGAATCTCAACCGCCACCTTGAGGGAATGCCTGTGCTATATCAAATGGACTGGTCTGCCGGCTACTAACGTTAGAATACTTGACGCTGCCACCGTGCTCCTCTTCTTCGTGCTTTAGTGTAATCGTAATCACCAATATAAACACTCATGCCACCACGATGTGTTGAAATTACACGTAAGCTGACCATTGTTTTTAAGCTTGTTGAAACCTTTCCTGCGAGACCTACCAGCGCCAATTCCCTGGTAGTCTACGCTTCTTCGATACGAAGACGACGGGGGCCCCTACTAAACAACTTCGCGAATTTCTCGACACCCCGAATTAAAGAATTAAAACCTCTGGGAAGGTGGACGGCAGCTCTCTCCTCTTGGCTTTTCGTGAGGGAATTCCTCAGCTGTTTGAAGTCAGACTCTTTGTACTGACCAACGTCGCCGAGAGGGACACGGATTTTGTCCGTGACGACACCGTTTTCGACGTTGTAGAGATCCGCGTAGAATCCGTTGTTTGCCTTGGAAGCAGCAGCAAGGTTATCGCTGATAGCGAAGAGAACGACGGCAATTGCTAACAGGGTCGTGGTATGACGCATTTGTGCGGGACAAGTGAAGAAGATTGTTTAGGATGCTGCTCTGTGGCTTGGTCGTTAAATTTGAAAGTGAAGTGAGAAGAACTCGAGTGACAGCTTTCCAAGTGTTTACGAGGCTTATAAAGCATGCCCGCTTGGAGTGTGTGCAACATTGTAATGCCCTGGACTAGATGCGCAGCTTACACATCCATAGCTAACACGCACAGCTGTACAGTGACGACGATGTGCTCTGCGATTCTATAGCTGGAAAGTCTGAAGATCCTTACCCGCAGTCGTTGAGTCTGTAGCTGACATTGTCGAGTGAGCCGCATCCAATACTCATGATATAAAACCACCACAGAATGAGTTGGCTTATGGGATCACCTACCAAAACAGCTATGTGTATCGTTCTCATTCATCCAGTGCGGTCAACGACATTCCGCTCCTTGAATATAGAGACTTTCTACTGCAGCATCTCCAATGTGATTGCGTTCATTTGGCTGTCGCCATCAACACATTGATCGGGGATACCGTTGCGTTGTGCTGCAAAGTACTTCAATACCTATTATATTTTGAGTCGTGTAGAATTCTTGTTTACGATTTTCGTAAACAAATCGCACATCTTGAACAGGATCACCGTTTGTGGGGAATACGTCTTGTGCCAGTCTTGTGTCTGCCTTTTTACCAATGTACCTAATATCCTTTCACTACAAATCTCTTCGCTCCACTTTGTTGCGCTAATAATTCGCCATAGGAAAACGGTAGAAGGCCGAATCCTCGTTACCGCACGGTCTAGTAGATATTGTCTACTTGTAATGAAGTAGTTCCGTCCATCAATTGCATAAAGAACTGTATTCAACATTCCTGCTAATGAAGACAAAGTCTTGGTCTACAGCAAACAAGAGTACCTGCGCATGGAGTTGTTTACTGGCTGTCAATGCCACGCCTCGGGGTGGTGAAGCACAACGATAGTGCGATGTCTGCGAAACCAGTCAACCGAACAAGCCATTTTCTGATGCAGTATTTGTCACGATGTAGTCGACGGGTAGTTTTTTAAACTACGGGAACGTAGTCGTTTCCTCATTAACTGCAAACATAAGAGAACCAGATCAACTTAGCTGTTGTCATCGGCCCTACCCAGCAATCCGTCACTCATGATTTTGCGGTGTCGCGTCTCTAAGATGCCTTCCAGCTGCACCAGAGCCTCGTATGAATGCGACCGAACCAGTCCCTTCACACCAGCACCACCGTCATTAGTCCAGTCCAGCTGTAGACGCGCGACCTCGGTCTGGTCCTGCTACCAAGTAGCCATCAGTGTCAACCCTCCGTCACAGCATACCTTTTCTCTCACCTCTTCGTCGTTCGAGGGAGCATAAGTGGCCTGTACTCCGTTGTCATCACTCACCAGCAACTCCTGCTTTCTCTATCAACACCACAGCATAAGCACCCAGTACCAGTTCGTACAAAAATTCCTGTACGCACATCTTCCAGCACGCGAATAAGGAAATCCACCGTCTCGATTGTCATCGTCCCCACATCTCCAAAGGCCCCGAGATGAATCCCCACGTCTGTATCAGTCTCCGTCTGCGTGGCTTGTGTCGTGTGCGACTGGACCGTTGTTCTAGTGACACGTTCTGCACTTGTACGCAGTGTTGATGTGCTTTGTCGACTGAGTGCAAATGAGGGACTGGATCGTACACTGCCGTGTAAATTACTGGGGCGAGAGCGAGCACGGGTGGGAGAAGCCCACATAGCCGTCTCAGTCGGTCCCTCCAACCTGGTAAATAGTATATTAGAAATAATACGGATAATATAGACGTGGAGACGACGCACCGTCCATTCCGCTCACGCTTCCATGCTGGCACTGTAGTCATCGGATATCTTCCTCCAAATGGCTACATTTTGGTGATTGTATCGGTTTGTACCTGTACTCAATCAATCTGTACCATAATCACGGTACAGCGCCGCCCGCCATTCAAGCATCGGACACTGCCAGCCGCACGTGCAGCTCAGTCTCCTTCGGTCGCGTGTGCTGCTGCAGATACTCATCACTAGAGCTTCTCGCTTGCCACGTCAGATAGAGCGTCATCTTGCGTATCTGACGCCGTAACGCGCACTTCTTTATCTTCTCTGTGGGCCTCATAAACCTCAGGCGACCAAATGCTACGTGCTCGGCGTCTCGTGACGCTTTGGCAGCGCACGCAGCCTGCCGACGCGAGTCTACAACGTCTGAGCATGCGTCTCGCGCGTGTGGACGTGTCGTCCACCTCTGTCCTCTCACAGTGTCGCTGGATGACCTCTGAGACCTTCAACCAGGTGCCGGTCGAAACGGACGAAAGGATGACCAAGCTGCTGGAGGAGCTGGACGCCTATCGAGAGACTGGCAAGTGGCGCCAAGCACTCAAGCTACTGGACCGCGTCGATAAGGACGAAGCGCTTCCGGAGCTGGACCCTGCCATGTACGAGCGCGCAATTGCGGCGTGCGCGCGCATGGGCAAAGTCGAAGTGCTACCGGGTCTGCTGAACAACATGTTGGTGGACGACCTGACGCCCACTAGCGCCACGATGGACTTCATTATTCAAGCTTATCTAGCCAAGGAACACTGGGGTCTCATTGTGCAGTTGGCTAGTGAGGCCACTGCTTTAGGCGTGCAGTTGTCTCCTGCTGCCTTCCACGCTATCATGGAGGCATGTGGACAGATCAAGGACGCTGAGAGCACCATGATGATCGTAAAGCAGCTGAGTGACGCGGGGATGGAACTCACGACGGACTATTACGCTGCTGCCATTCGTGCGGCTGGAATGGGACAACGTCCGGACACGGCGATGGCATTGTTTGTTCAAATGGAGGACTGTGACGGTATCAAGGATGACGGAAAAGCGTTTAGTCAGTTGATTCGTGCCCAAGTGATCAATGGACAGTTGGAACAAGCACTCCAGAGTTTTGCTACCGTCACACAGCGTGGATTGAACCTTGATGAGCCAATTTACACGTGTACTATCGACGCGCTCGTGTCGAAAGGTAAGCACTGGCAGGCTACGCAGTTGTTCGAGCAGATGTTGGAAGGAGGTGAAAGAAATCCTAGTGTTTTCTGTCTGGGTCGTGCCATGCTAGCTTACACTGGTGCTAACCGTAGCCAGCATGCCTGGGCTTGCTGGAAGAAGATCGTCGATATTGACGAGGCCAACCCAGCTCCCACGAAGTACAATAAGATGCTACAGGGACTGACAGATGCAAAGGACACACAACTCGCGGTGGAAGTGTTTGACCACATTCAGAAGCTGTTCAAACCCACCCAGATTCACCAGGGAGCCTATACAACAGCTATTCGCGCGCATGGACGACTTGGTAACACTCAGAAGGCGGTTGATCTCTTTGACGAGCACATTGAGAACTACAAGGCCATTGGAAAAGTTACGCGATATGTCGGCATCTACTTGGCCCTGTTCAACGCGCTTTCTCGAGATACTGTACGTGATCCGGCACTCAACACTCGCGATGCCAAGCGCGCTTGGAAAATTATGTCCGCCAATGTGCCAGTTGTGCTTCCACCTGCTTATGCTAGTCTTGCGGGTGTGTTTGCTAGTACTGGTGAGATGGAGACTCTTGAGGAGCTGATTGAGCATGCTGAACGGAGCTGGGGCTCCACAGCTGAGGGATTACATCAGCAAGAGCTTGATGAGGATGGTGATGAGTTGGAAGCAGTTGCAGTATTCGAGGGTGACGACGTCGAGCTCGGCAGCAGTAACGATGTGCTTCTTTTCAACGGAGTGATCAGTGGCTTGTGCAAAGCGCGTGACGATCAAACAGCAAATATTGAAGCATATTTGGATATGATGCTTAAGCGTAGCCTTCCGATCACGGATTCGATTGTGCGTGCAACTACGGACGCTTGCATTCGCTTCGAAAACTGGAGACTGATGCGTAAATTAAAAGATATGCTGGATGTGGACGCTTTGAAGAACGCTGAAATCTGCACAGGAGACACGATATCCAAACTACTTGAAGCCAGCCAATGGAGTATGGGGCGAGAGTGGTTGATGTTTTGTCATCGCAATGGCCTGCATCCTCCTGTACGTCGGAAAATGGAGCTGCTGCAAGAAATGTGTGAAAACAAGAGCAAGGAGTGGAGAGTTGCGTACTCGTTGGCTACTGAGACCATGTCGTTCCGTCGCCTGGTGCAACAGAATGTGGATAGTGTTGCCGATGCAGCTGAAGTTTGCATGAATGCTGATCGCTTGGACTTGGTGGTTAAGCTCTTTGATGCAGTTGCGGGTCATTCGTCGCTGCGATTCTTCCGTAACCACCAACGCCAGGTACAAACGGGTCGAGATGCATCGCAGCCCTTGAAATTGAATGTACCACCCGTGATAGTACCCCTACGTTTGTACAAAAGCGCGATTCTTGCGCTGCTCCGTCAGCCTAAAGGTGGAAGTAGTGACGTGGATGATACTTGGCGTATGAGCAAGACAGAACGTATCTGCAGACAGATGCTGGAGGTGCATGGAAAGAACCTGGATGGGGAAGCTCTGTCCATGGCTATCTCCATCAAGGCCTCAGCGGGCGACCACGATGATGTGGGAGCGTTATATGAAACTATGCGCGCTTTAGGCCTTGAGCCCAACTCGTACGCGCAAAACGCAGCAATTGTCGCTTTTTCTCGTCAGCGCCGCACGGACCAGGTGCTTTCTATTCGCGATGAGCTCATGTCTAGGCGCAATGAGAACGGTGAAATCAAAACTGTGGAGCCGAATGTTGCCAGATCCTTGTTGTTATCACTCGCGCTTGCACATGAGAATGACGCTCTTCGCGATGCTGTGCAAACTTTGCCAGGATGCACTGTGGAGGTTGCGCTGGATGTGCTCTTGAACGCGAATCGGTCTACGGATGCAGTGGAATTCTTCAATGAAGGCGTGTCTACAGAAACGTTTGAATCATTGTTCCACCACCTTTGCCAATCGGGCAACCCTGTCCTTGGTGCAACGCTTTTGCTCAAGTATGCTCGGATGCATGGCTTGGATAAAGTACATCCTAATCGTGTGATTCGTGTGACCAATGCTCTTGTCGAGAAGGGAAACCTCGTTGAAACAGAAAAACTGCTGCAGATGTACCTGGATGGAACCAATGGTGTCTCTCTGAAGCAAATGCCGGCATACTTCCAACAACACACGATGGAGATGCTGTTGTTCATCTACGGTGAGTTCGGACATTTCGATGCTATGCGTGCGCTTTTCGAGAAGGAGTTGCTGGCATTCCCACTTCAGGTTGCTCACTATGAGGCAGCTATGGAGTGCTGTGCCGAGTCGCGTGACGAACTTGCAGGTGCTGTGGCAAGTCTGAAGCTATTCGAGATGCTCCGCACCCACGGCTTCATCCAGCCGAGTGGTTACACTTATTTGCTGACGCTACAGAGCTGCCTACGTCTTGAGCGTCTTGAACCTGCAAGCGCCTCTGCTGTAAAGTCTACTGGTCAAATCATTCTGGGCGACGTGCAGGAACACGGATTCCAGAAGGCAGTTGTTGACGAACTCACGAAGCAAGTTGCATCTACGTTGAAACAAGTGCAGGTTAAGAACCCGAAGGTTATCCGCCGCATCAACAAGGAAGGAGATTCAACACACTCTGGCGTCATGAACCCGGAGGAGTTAGCTCGCATTGCACTCTTCTGCCACCGTCACGGAATGCCGATGACGGAGAAGCTGTCTGACAACTTGCTGAAGCTGCACCAGCACATCCCTGCCATGGTCGCGAACGAGTTGGCATTTGTGAAGCGTTCTCTCCAGGAGAGACTGGGTGTTGTGGCTGCACCGGGCTCGCAAGTCAAAAGTATTCCGACGAAGAGGGTGGTGAAGGTCAAGAAGTCTATTTCCCCCAAGGCTAAGCGTGTGCCCAGCACTTTTGCTCAGATGGATGGTCAGAAACGCCCTCGCAGCAAGAGCTACGAGGCTGCTGTACGAGCTGCCACCGACGCTCGGTGGGGTGTGGTTCTCGAGCCCCTTGCGACTGACAAGGATTAGAGCACAAGAGCCATCTGGCAGACACGGCCTATATGTATTTACACACCTAGACAGCTATAGCCCAACAACCAGCAATAAACGGTTTGGACATTTCAAAACGATAGCCGAGCTTCACAGATTACTCCTCTTAGGATTTATTGTGAATACGATGCCCTATCGAAACGGAATCTACTACGTAATACTCAAAATACTACGGCTAGTGCATTTGAGGTAGGCACGACTTGCGTTTGTTTTTAAGGAAGCATCCTGTCTGAGCGTAAAACTGAAGAATTCTAGCGATACAGACTCGACAAGCAATCAAACGAATGCAAAGAATGATCAACTCCCTTCAAGAAGGCCATCTAGTTTATACTTCTGAAGTAGTTCTTGGTGTACCTCACAGTACATGTAAAATACATTACTATCTTCTACGGGAGTCTGAGAGAGTTGAAGGTTATTGGTTGAGCCTGCGAGTTCTACATATACTAAAGAGTAAACAATTCTTTGTAATCAGTGATGACCGACACGAAACGTGGGAACGCAGCTAGGTATAGTCTATAGTGCATGGGACAAACTAAATTATTTCATAAATAATATACGCATATTCGATGCATACTTCAACAATGAGAAGGTTGATTCCCAGAATTCGGAACTGTCTCAAGTGTTTTGCAAGCACATCGAACTCGTTGTTCCATGCATCCGTGATACTGCCAACCTCTCTGGACCTTGAATCAACCAGGTAAGCGACAACTGTAGCCAAATTTTAATGAAACAAGAATATTTTTGAACGAGCAGAAGATGTAGCCATGAATTCGCACATGAGAGGTGTCTACTAATTGGTAAGTGGCATCCTCGGCAGTGCACAATGGATGAAAGGCTACGTACCTTACGCTTTGCCCACGAGCAACTCCACTGATTTCAGTTGACAGTAGTCGTGTTGAAAACCGAAGTGTTTCAGAACAAGTAAGAGGAACGCCTACCAATTGGCAAACAGTTGAAATTCTCGGTTTTTGGAGAAAACGAACACGAAGTAAGGTAAAATCCACTTCTAATGAGTATGTCACACTCAGTTTCTAAGACGTGCCTCAGTGAGCTCAATAACCTGCTGTCCAGTCCACTTTGTACAACACAGGCTCTCCTCGCAAGTAGCGATCGAAGTTGTCCACGAACATGCTCGCCACGTCTTCAACGAAGACATACCCTGAGACGTGAGGGGTGAGTAGAACTGAAGGGTGGGTCCACAACGCGCTGTCACGAGGAAGTGGCTCCTCCTCAAACACATCCAGCACCGCCCGTGACCACACACCGTTGTCCAGGGCCTCAATAATTGTCTTCTCGGCGACTACATCGCCCCGACCAATGTTAATAAACACGGGTTTGCGCTCTCGACAAACCTCCAGATTCTTCTCGTTCAGTAAATAGCGCGTCGAGCTCGTACTAGGCAGCACATTTACCAAATAGTCGCTCGTGGACAGCACTTCTTCCAGATCAGGCGTAACCCGATCAGCACAAGATGCTAGCTCCAGGTCCATCTCCGTGCCAACACGATGCTTAAAGCCCAGTACCTTATACCCTGCCGCTTTCAACATTTTCCCCACTCCTTGGCCAATATCTCCCAACCCCAGGATTCCACTTGTCACAGTCTGCGAAGGTCTGAATTGGATCATTCGTTCTCTAGCATAGTCGCGATTACTCTGAAAGCCCCGTGCTTCCAGCAGCATCCGCTCCAACAAGGTGACATATCCGAAGACATACTGTGCCATAATTCGGGGTAAAAATCCTCCCGCTCGACTCAACGTAAACTTGGGCAGTTGGTCAGCAGGTAGTGCGTCCTTGCCATGAGGAAGTCTGTTTAGATATTGCTCCACTCCAGCGTATGTGCCTTGCACCCACTCGATATTGTCGGGGATATTGCGCTTGTCCTTGGGTAGACTGGAATGGACCCCCCGAATGTTGGTCCATGACCACGATCTTGGCCTGTTCGAGTACCCGTTGCTGGTCGGTTGTGAGGCCCCATGTAGGAGCGCCCGAGTCGTCCATCTTGTGGCCATTGAGAGGGTCCTGCGTGTTGCCCACGAGTTTCGGGACTGGTACATCCACGAGCTCCAATTTTCCAGACCGGAACAAAACACCTGCAGGAGTCATCGAGGCTGCAAACTCTTTGCGCATGGCACTACCCATTCCATTAACC